>OZ023332.1:31619429-31641929 GCA_964007535.1 Brachyptera risi
TCTGAAAATTGACAATTTTTCAGATACGTAAAAATGAATGGAATATATTACGTAATAAAAAGTGCCTAAATGGGGCATTGATAGTATATTAGTAAGTACCGGTAGAGAAAAAAGTTTCAGATACAATATTCATTACCTCTCTTTTATTGACTTCATTCCCTCAGGTTTTGTCCATCAGCGACGTCGCACTGTATAATATCATAAAACTTAGTGGTCAAGTTGAAACCTGTAATCATCCCTTAATTCACTTCATCAAGCACAACTTATGACCACCCTCTGATTAGTGACCTTATTGCTAGGCAGAAGGCGTCTCTTGTGGTAACGGCCAGTTTGAAACTTAGTTGATTATACTGTCTGCTTCTCAAACTCTCTATTTCTCTCTCTTTCTCTTTAACTCGGTGCTACTTCTTTCCCTCTCTCCTTCTCTCACGTTAGCCCCGAGGATAATAAATTATGATTCAGATTCACACTGATGACTTTGTAAGCTATTATCATCTAATTAAAACAACAGAACTGTCAGCCAATGAGAAATAAGTATTTGCATATTGTTAATGAGAGAATGCTGTTAAAATAATTGGTATAAGATCATTTAGAACGATTCTATTTCTAAATGCGAGCCTGTTTCCAGCTTTATCGTGATGAGGAAACTAGAATGCCGTAAGCTTGAAATATGAATAAAACATATTCACAATAACATCATACCTTTCACACTGTCAAAATTTGGATTATGATACAAAATTATTAAATGCCTTACATCTGATTATTATCTGAAATTGAACATGTTGGAGAATTTCAATACCATTTATATCTTAAATTTATGTAATGAATTATAAAATAATTATGAGGTAATGAAATCATTGTCTTAAATGTTTCGGATGTTCATTAAACCTGTTTGAACAATAAATATAATTTTTCAACTACCTTTGCATTATTTATACCAGTTGAATTGCCACGCCTGTCCATCATCTGATAATAAAAGTAGGGAGGAACTTGTAGACAGCTATGATAATTAATATAAGTGTGTCTTATAATAATATTATGTTAACATGCAATTAACGCCTCACTATTGTTTAAGATAAGGTATAGAGTACGCAGTTTAGTTAAGCAATTAAAATACTTGCACACAACTGATATGAAATTATGATACCAGATGAGCGAAAGCAAAGATTCAATTTCACAAAATAGAAAGAAGCTGTATACTTTGTATCAATGTTATTGATAATTTACCATAGGCTAATTGAGATAATTTTACATGGGTCAGAATAAGAAACCAACTAATCATATAAGGATAAATATTTCATATCATAATAGAAATGCTCATTACTGTGGTAAAAATCTGCTAGCCCTCTTTCGAGAAAAATCAAAGCATACAATTTAGCCCCAATAAAAAACCCAAGTGTTTTTTTTTTTCAAACATTGAATATAAGAGGACGAACGAGTATTCGAGCGAGGATTTGGTATGGAATAAGCAGAACGAAATAGAAATTCTCAGATGATCTAACATCTCTTCATTTTTAACCTACTGAGCATATTAATTGCTAGTGATCAGTTTTTCAATCAAATGCGTCGTTACCTTCAAATTTCCAGCCTGAATGATGTGAACGTTTCTTATAACTAATAACTTCTCAAAATGAGTATTTTTTTACATTTTGGAAATAAAATCTCACGAATGTACGTATCCTTGGTTGTTTGGGTACATTAGGAACTTTTGATCTATGTAACAAAACAAGAACAAGAAATACAAGATATGATTTCCAATCAAGATATTGACATTATTCTGTCTTTTGAAATCCACTTAACAAAAGTATCGGCCATCACCAACTGACGCTACTTGTGCTACTTGTCGCTACTTGCGCTACTTGATACGTGGTATCGTGGCAAGCACCGATGAAATATTGAATCCCCAATAAGCAGGTTACGTCTCCCCTGAGCCTGTTTGCCTTCTAAAAGACTATTTCAACCTCATACACTCGTGCGATATGCCCGTATGCCGCATACTCTAAACCCTCTACCCCCCCCCTCACACAACCTTTTGAAATTTTAAAATCTTCTTTCTGTATGGCAGCTTCTTTGGATAGAGTGGATTCCCCACACACATTACACTTGCTAACGTTTTCCAGAACAGTATTGAGTAAGCATATATCACCAATAAATATATAACTTCCCTACGCTGCGTCTCGCGAGTATATTCAATAAGTGACCTGTGAGTACTGACAAAGATGTATGAAATAATATATAACATACACGTTCAAGTTTATTGAGAAGATTTTAAATGTGAAGATGTTGAATTGAATGGGGATTCAATGATTATTATCAGAATATGATCGATTGTACTCCATTGCTATATATTAAACGTTAAGAACGTCTATATTGGAGAAGGATGAGTTGAGTAGTGAGAATCAGAGTTTTTTTTTTTAGATGCAATTGAGTATGATATAATAGAAATTATCAGAATAAAGTTCCTACTGGACCCTGGTTACATTTAATCCAACAATATAGAAATATGAGATACAATTTTCTCTTCTCTTTATTGGTTCAATAAATCATCAATGACGTACTAGTATAATTTGGTTTGTTCTTTTGTAATGTTTCGAAAAATGAAGAGCATAAAGAATAAAACAGTTTTTGTATAGCCAGTGGAATAAGACATTTGATAATGATACAATCTAAACGTTTGTTAAAATGAAAATATAAATACGTTATAACTCTACATTGAAATATATAATCAATTAAATATTACTATGAAACAACTGGTGAATAATACTTCTCCAGTTGATTTTACTATCCGAATTGAAACATTAATAAAATACCAAAAACTTATATGACAAGAGATGAGTAGAGTAGAATATTTGAAATAAAATCCACTACAAATTAATTCATTTATTGCGTCAACTATTGTAATTTATTGAGGTGGTAAGATCGCCCTTGTGGTGCTCCGTTCGAACGATCCTATATGTCAACAATTGCCTTCAAATTTTGATGTTATTGAAAATATACACTATTAGAATTAGTTGTGGAGGTGCCGCATTAATATGATGAATCCCCTCCTCAAACCGCAATGTAAATATATATTGTATATATATATATATATATATATATATATATATATATATATATATATCATGCATCGGGTCACTTACCTCCAATAATAACTCAACGCATATACTGACAAGAAATAAATGCAGAGATTGACGTAAGCGTCGCCCGCAGCAGACGACACGTACGCTTGGACGCTTGAAAGCTGCTCGCCCTACACACAGTTTTCCTCTCCCTTGGGTCTTTGAATAGAGAATCTATAAAGCTGGGCCCCTCTCCCACCATTTCCAACCCCCTCATCCATAAGGTGCACACAGGCAACGCCATGGGAGATACAAATCCAAACAAGATTTCCCTTTCTTGACTGAGTGACATGTGAATATTATAACAAGCGGTGTATGGCTTGGTGGTTGTGACGGTTCATAAGCTGCTATCCTCTTTTCAGAGATCCGACATATATAGAAAAGTGTCCAAATCTCTGAGACATTTTCCCTTTAATAAAATCGTCAGACAAAATATTCGGGTCTGTCCTTATATATATATATATATATATATATGTCCCGTGAGAACTGACGTAGGAGCGACGCTCGAGTAAAGCATAGCAGTTTCTTGACAAGAACAAGGCTCTGAATCGATATCAACAAGAATATAAATATAGAAGGATGTAAAGAACGGAGCAATATTTATTGGTTCTATTTTGTCGAATATAATATATTATTTTGTTAGAATTCCAATCGAAAAAATGAGTACGAATATATTTTCTCATCTTCGAATTGGGCTTCAAGCCTGTTCCAGCATTTGATAAGGTATCAGACCACCGTTTTCGTGGCCGGCCGAGGTCTCTTTGTCCCTTTGGCTGGTAAATTAAAGTTTGTTGTGGAAATTCTGTCAGGCGACATACATATCGATACATATCGAATATATATTGATACCAAATAGGTTTATCAATTAAGTAAATATGTCTTATTGTTCTTGTATTCACGTATGATCTCGAGTTCATGACTGGTGCAATTCTCGGTTATTGAATGAAAAGATCATTTCACTATATGAATGTTTAGAGATCACGATTTGTGAATGCGTTGGTGAACGGACTCTAACAAGAATACGAGCGTATCTTTGAATAACCATGTGACCCATATGTTTAAATACATCGGGAAGTAATCATTGACATTGAGAGTCCATCACGGAACTCACGAAAAATAAAACGATAAAATACGGAAAACACGGAAACAAGAGAACACGAGAATCAGGAAAGAAATTTCATGACGCAATTTTGAAAAAAAAACATGAGATTAGATCGGGCGGGAAAAGTATGAAAGAAAATATCCTCTACGAAGTTTGCCTTAAAATACAGCCTGTAATATTCGGTCACCTCAGAAGAGGATCAAAAGTTTTCAGTTCAGTTCAGTTCAAAATTCTTTATTAATATTTAAATATAATTGTAATTTACTACAAACTATGTCCCATAGCCAATTGGCTAGTCTGAGGCAATACACTAGAAAAATAATACATAATTAGTTCATGGAATACAATAAAGAATAACACATTTACAAATTACATCTTGCAATTGAAATTGAAATGACAATTATTGAATCAATATTGAATCTTAAAGAATAAAGTTGTTGAAATTAACATTACACTCCGTTAAACTAAATTATTAGATCACATTATATTCTACATAAGGAAATGTCAATCATTATTCATCACTCCTGCTGATGTAATAACCACTCTTTTATTTCATTTTTTATCGTTCTATAACATTCTAAATTCTTTAAACCTGCCGGAACTTCATTAAATATGCTAGGTATCGTATAATGAAGTTGTCTTTTTCCATACTTATTTTTAACCTTAGGTACTTTTAATCTTCCTTCATTCTTCGCCCTTGTTTCAATTCCATGATCATATTGTACTTTATAAGCGTTATCAAAATAATATGTTATTATCAACTTATACTGAAACAAATCGAAAACATCCAGAAACTTCAAATACACAAAAAATTCATCCACGTCATAATTTAGTGTATGTTTCTTACAATTTGGCATTATTATTTTTATAATTTTCCTCTGTAACAGAAACAAATTTTGCAAGTGTACAACTGAAGCATTCCCCCAAGCAAGCACACCGTAAGTTAATATCGATTCTACTATTGCAGAATAAACAATCTTCATTAATTTCAGATTTAAAACATTACTCAAATTATATAAATGGTATGCACAGATTCTAAGTTTATTACAGATTCGATTGATATGAGGTCGCCAAGTGAAATGTCTGTCAACTATTAATCCTAAATAAACATGAGAATCAACTACTTCAATACGAGTCTCACATCCGATACAATTTTCTTTACCTAACGTATGGACGCAATCATAAGAATGGTACACCACATTGACAGGAGTGCATTTATCTCGATTAAATGGAGAACATATGTGTATTATCTTTGTCTTGTCAGCATTGATCACCAACTCGTTATCATGAGTCCAACATAATAAAGTATTGAAATTCATTTGCAGTTCCGATTCTGCTTGCTTTAAATCCCTACTTGTTGATAAAAGTACAGTATCATCTGCATACATAAAAATTTTGCCATCATTTTCTAACAATTTAAAAATGTAATTAACATAAATTATATATAATATAGGACCCAAAATAGAGCCTTGTGGTACCCCCATTAACACTTTTTTCGAGTAACTGTACACATTTGCCACTTTCACTAACATAACACGATCATCTAAATAATTTTTGAACCAACTCAACAAAGGACCCCTTACCCCAATATTTTCCAACGAATCTAATAACTTATCATGATTAATGGTATCAAAAGCTTTTGTAAAGTCAATGAACAAGGCCAATACGTTGTCATTATCATCGAGATGCTTATTAATATAATCCGAGAATAAAACCAATAGGTCAGTTGTACTTTTGCCCTTTTGGAATCCAAATTGAGAATTATTTAGGATATTGTACTTTCTCATATAATCTGTTAATTTATTTGAAATCAACTTCTCCATTATTTTTTCAATTGTAGGTAACAAAGATATAGGTCTGTAATTATTTAACATTAAATGATCCCCTTTTTTATATACAGGCCTAACCACAGAGATTTTTAATTTTTCAGGAACGCGACCACTCGTTATGGATAAATTCACTAAATGCGCTATAATTACACTTATATCACCACTTAACTCTTTCAGATCCTTAACTCGTATCCCATCAACGCCCGGCTGTTTGTTTGAATCCATTTTTAAAATAATTTCTTCCACTTCAATTTTGTCAATTTTTGGTAAGCGCATAGATTGAATGGCCACAGTACAATGCGTATTATCAATTGCCACCCTTTTACATTTGTGCTGGATCCTGTCAATTTCATTAACGAAAGAATCAACAAAATTATTGACAATATCTTCCGTTGTGTATTCTTTTCCTAAATATCGATAAATTACTTCATCTACAGAATTCTTATTAACTTTTCCAGAAATCGAATTAATTATTTTCCACGTATCTTTCATACTCCCTCTTGCACTCTCAATCTCCCTGGTAAAATAAGCTATCTTTGCATTTCTTACTTTCTTCGTAACTTCATTTCTACTTGCTTTGTATTCCTTCATGTATACACTTCTTAAAGTATTAATACAATTTTTCCACTTCTGAAACAATTTATCTCTATTCCTAATCTCCAATAATAATTCATTTGACATCCACCTCTTACGCAATCCCTTCCTTGCTGAATCAAAACACCTGGTAAACCTAGCAGACTCATAACACGCTTGGAATGTTTGGTACAATTCATTGTACAACTCAATACAATCGGTAATATTTAATAGCTCTGACCACTTTACATTTTTAAAACTCTGTTTTAATTGTGTTTCACATATAACCTCTCTAACAATGTTAGTATTTACTGGATCGATCTTGATTTCTTCACTATACATATCAACCATAATCATATAATGATCTGTTATTTTTGTGGTAAATATAGCTGAACGTAACTGCTGATAACTCATCCTTGTATACACATGATCTATGCAACTTGAAGTGACCTTGTCCATGACGCCCTCCTCCCTTGTGATACCCATAATACATTTTGACATTCCATTCGCTGACATGGTATTTTCATAAGACGATACACACATATCTTCTACATTCAATACATTTATATTAATATCCCCCACATAAAATATATCATTACCAACATTCTCAATCAAATACTTATCTAATTCTGCAACAAACGCATATTTATTTTTGTCTGGTGGCCGATAAACGGCTAACAAAGCAAATGACTTATTATTCGGTAATGTCAACGTTCCAGAAATTCCTTCAAAAGAAATGAAATTGGTACTAAGTACATTAAATGTTGCTACATCTCTTACAAATAAGAAAACTCCTCCACCCTTCCTTCCCTCTCTAACATTAACAAACAAATTATAACCTTGCAATACAAATTCATTATTATCTCCAGCAAAAGACACTTCCGTCAATACCAACACGTCGAACAAGCCCACGTGATCACTCAGAATAACTAACAACTCATCCCAGTGTTTTCTCACTGACCTGATATTAATGTGTAACACTGTAAACCCCTTAACACTTTCAAACCAACCATCAACACCATTAATCACTTGCGATTTATCAACATCATCCTCATCTAACCAGTCTTGCATTCAAGTGCAAACTCTGCAAGATGTTTAAATGAATCAATTCTACGTACTTGCTTATCGTTTTCGTCCTTACGCACTAATACGTGACCGTTCTTGAACCACACGTACTTATAACCAAGATCTTTCGCCTGCAACTTAGTACGCCAGAGTAACTCTTTGTAGAAAGGTGACAAGTTCTCGTTTATGTAAATGCGGTTGCTACTTTTGCCACCCGTGACGTCACAACTTCTTAATAATTCCTTCCTCTTCTGCAAGAACGAATCTCTTTTCTTTCTCGTTGTAAATTGCACTATTATTTTGTTTACTTTCCTGCTGACGTTCCTCGATGGAAGACGGTGAACAACGTCAATATCTTCAGGTTTTACTTCAAGCCCAAGCTTCTCAGCAATACCAATCACAACAGCTTCCACATTTTCGTTCTCAGTTTGTTCAATATTATCAATTTCAATATTTCTGTTCCTGCTGTACTGATCGTGCGCATTAATCTGCTGCATCAGATTATCAATCACAATGTCTTTTTCTTCACTATTTTTCTTAAGAAATTCAACTTTGTCCTTCAAGACTTTAACCTCCTCCGTGAAATCCTTCCTTAATTTCTGCAATTCTTCTGTTAACAATTTAAAGTTCTCTCGGATTTCGACCTTGAATTCGTTGAGAGAATCTCCAAATATCAGCAATGAAGGTAACTCACCTGTAGGTGTGTCAACTTTTTTGTCCTTGCACTGTGGACACCTCCAAGCAGCCCTCTTCTCTTGCGACTTACTTACATAAGAACTTTTGAGTAAGCCCGCACAAGTCTTGTTTAAATGATAAAGTCTCTCACAAACCTGACATGAACATGAATCATCGTCGCCGCTAACCTCTAATGCACAGCTACCACACAACATTGATAACAAGTAATAGATACGTCCGTACTCCTCGACATTCAGTCGTAGAATGAATGATTGTTGATGTTGATTGTTGTTTGATGATTTGTTGATCGTGAGTGATTGTTTTATTTTATATTGATTTCAAAATGATTGGGAGTGTACATGAAAAATTAATCGAACATCATATTCTGACTTCAATTCATGTTGATATACTTCGAAAGCTATCCTGATATCTAAGATACCTGGGAAAGATATCTTTACTTATGTTTTTCCGTGAAAATACATCTCCAACATTCACTATTTACGAACTGGTATCTCTATCCTTCATTCAGTATTTGACAAACGACATGTGCGGTCTCACAGTATATGTGTATCAGATTATTCCCTTCCATATAGTGTGATATCATAAAAGTCACTTATATATATCTACAAGAAACTAGGGTGGTTTAGTTTCACTTCGATATCATATACTTCAGAGCCACATCAATAAGTCAACCCAGAAATGGATTTTTCATTCTCGCCTAGGAGGGAAGTTTTGTGTAAAACAAATAGCAAGCTCGACCTACTACCCCGAGAGGGCGATATTATTCTTACCCCTGATATGTTTCATGTAACATAACAGAGTTATGACCGGGATTAAATTCAGGAATATATGGATACAGAGAGAGGTAAACGATTTCTGGACCATATATGTCGATAGCTTACTTACACTCTTGTGTCATAAAAGATATGGTTCAAGTTGAGGGTTATGCTTTTATATAAAATGTTTGGACATACTGAGGCCGATGGACATTGATAACCGATCTCTCTCTTTCCTTGATAGAAACAGTTAAACTACCCTTATGTATCGATCACCAATAACTGATCACATGAACTGAGGGAAAAGTGATAATCAAAACTTTTGCAGTAGGCCTGTCCCTACGTGGCATTCCAAGCAGGAAATTATATATAGATATATATATATATATATATATATATATATATATATATATATATATATATATATATATATAAATATAAATATATATATATATATATATATATATATATATATATATATATATATATATATATATATATATATATTTATTTATATACACGATTAATGCTCATAAAATGTGCGCTTATATTTGGAAACTTGAGATGAGAAAGGAGATATTTCACAATTTTTCACATTATTTCTGAAACTTCTTCATTCACTGGCAGATTCAATTTCGTATAGGTGATACAAAATTGAATACTGACACGTCTATTGAATTCAGTTTGAAAATTACGTTCATATATTTCTTTTTCTCTCTCTCTGTATACATATATATATATATATATATATATATATATATATATATATATATATATATATATATATATATATATATATATATATATATATATGTGCAGAGAAACTTCTCTTTAACAGAAATAAAAATTATGCTTTTTATACAGCTGCCAGCTGGATACAGAAAAATGAAACACATATAACACAGAAAAGGCAGCATATGCGGTGTATGTTGAGTGAGATTGTATATGTTATGTTATGAAAAGCTCTATTCACATCTTGAATTTGAATTTAATAGACTCAGTTCCTTTCTGATTAACCCACTGATTATTCTGATCGTTCCATGATTTCATTGGTTCACTTGTTGATCCCCTTGATAGATTTCTAGTTTTATTTGATGTTTAAGAAAACATAATGATTTCTATCTTTGATACAGCTCATCCGATCCATGTGAAACTCAATGTGTATGATTTTTATATTTGAATTTCGTGTAAATTTTAATTCATTTGGAAAATGGTTCTTCCCATAATTTCTTTCCTGGATTATTTCAATGAGGTTTTTCCACAGTTTGAAAATATTTTACCAGAAAGTGGTCGAGTCAAATTACGTCCCAAAACTGAACAGTTTCAAGTTAGATGATTACACATGTTCTTTGCCAAATTTCATAAAAACATCGTTTCGTTTGACTTGTGGAACACGCGAACGCGGACAAACAACAAGAAAATATTCGGTTCTATTCCCGTACGGTAAAATTTAGTTTTCGCTTCACTCATCCAATGAGTATATTGAAATATGAGTATCAAAAATCAAATGAAGATAGTAGAACAAAGCGGGTAATATAACAAAAAATGAAACATAAAATGATGTTGAATATCGAAAGTAGATGAGGCGGGGAAACATGTTAATGGAACACATGATACGTATCAATTTCCCAATTTTGCAGATCTTTTCATGAGTGTAAATTCAGCATCATAGAGGTTTTCATGTATTTTGAGCATCATTATTCAATTTCCATTGTTATCTAATACAGACATATATAAAGGCTATTCTGCAGTCCATTCTCTCTAGCTATATCTAATAGATGTTTCTCACAGAACGAAGTGACTGAAGATTAATTCCTATACATTACATAGAAACAACCCTGATTAAGTGAAATGGCTACAAAACAATGCAGGTTTCAGTTTCGAGAAAGTTGTACACATCTCCGCATTATAGCAGTAATAATGTTACATTGCGTTTAATCCTTCTATATATATATATACACATAGGCTATATATATATACAGTAGTATATCGAAGTTCTTCGCTTGTTGTTGCAGTGGTAATGTCACAACTCGCCGATTCCACATTGCGGCAAATTGAAGCCGTATTTAATGTCGTTATTCGAATTAGCTTTACTTACCTAACTTCTTCTTCCTGATCTAACTCTCCGAGCAAGCCTACTTTATAAGACTCAGCCCTGAGAAACTCTAAGCTCAGGGGAGTGCTCGACGGTGCTGAAAGATCCTACCGGAGGCCTTTATAATTATTAGCCACACACACACACACACACACACACACATACACGTACACAGCTCTCCCGCTTGGTATGAAACCTGCTAGTGAACATAGGCCCTACTGTTTTTAGAACAGATTACTGGAGATATATTATATAGCTGATTAATCTGGGATTTGTGTGAATCTTCATGAGATAGCAATCTTGTTCTGTTAGGTATTTGATACTCATCATTGTACTACATATATTTTGAAATTCAATCAATATTCAGCACTTTTTTGTGTAATGTGAATCATAACTAGATTACCGTGATTTTTAAATTCATCTTATTAGTACTAAGTGCCAGTGAAGCAAGTTGAGGTCTGAAGAATTATTTTGAAATCAGTATTTTGTATGGACTGAATGGATGAGTGCAGAACTTTGCGAAGAACAAACATAATTCACACACAATACTAGAAGCACTCGAGTTTAGATTACATGTGTCTTTCTGCTTTGTTTTCGTCATACTGTGCTGATGAACCAATTAATGAATTAATGAATGAACCAATTAATGAACCAATTAATTGGTGGCTTTTCACCATACAATAGCGTGAACATTTCAATTCGAATTTTGCTCCATACAGCGCACAAATCGACGAATAAAATAATGTTTTTTAAAACCATTTCAACCTGAGTTAAAGCCATACAAATCGCTAGGTATGATATAAAAAATGTTTTTGATGAATATAGAATACTTAAAGACGTCATATTTTTGATCCACCCTGAATATATTAATTATTGATTAATAATCCAATAATCGTGTGTAGCCGAGTATAAGTAATCCAGAGAAAGAAAATCAATGAAACAAAAAATATTTCCACTTCCAACATTGTATTATTGATATCAAACCGATCATATACAAATAATTAAATTAAGGAAAATAAACATTTTATTCCTTTTTATATACAGGTATTTTAAATCAAAAATGAAATGATATATATGATTGATATTTTCTACATACCGTTGACTCTGATGTGTATAGGGTTATTCTGTAAAGTAAATATTTTCAATACCAATCCCAAGTCAATTTACAGCTAGCAAAATATTATTCATTCAATGTGCAACACATACAATATTGCTCACGTATGTTTGTCAGATGAAATATGAAACAGATATTGGCATGAGCTCGATCTATTTGCTATGCATACCATGAATACTATATATTATTATACATTATTTAATTCGTGTCTGATTCTCTGACATCATCCACCTCATACTGTCGTACATCAATCAGTAAAGAATTATTTATAGCTTATAATAAAAACCACACGGAAATGCATTAATATATTTCTAAATTCAAATCACGTGTTTATTTTCGCCACGTTGTGACCTACGAATGGTATTACCCCGGACTTTAATACGCATATTGTTCAGGTCAGAAGTGGATATTGTCTATGCACATCATCATTATGAATGCTGTGGATTGCCAGGAATTCATAAAGCATGGACAAGTACATACACGTTAGTTCCCACAGTTGAAAATGCATTGTTTTATTTATTTACTATGTGCATCGACTGGCGTAGATTGATATGCCTATAAGGATATATTTTAATAACGGTGTATTTTAGGTTAGCGATGATAATCCGTTTATTTATTATTCAGAAATAGTGTAGTTCGTGATCAAGTTACTGAAAAGGATTGATTGAATCATTAACATGAAACTGCAGGGGAGACAAGTTTGCAAAATCCTATTGTTTCAGTTACACAGGCTGCATAAACAGCCATTACGTATATTTGTATATTTCCGATCAATTTCATATGAGCTTGTGAGCTGTACAACCGATGCAATTTCTGTACCGAATCTTTTCAAGATACTTGACTGAGTTGACCACAATTTTTAAAATAATACACTTGAAGTTCGTCAAAATATCAACTTTGAATTTAGTTTGATGAATTTAGTGTTATTTCATTCTATGGAACATGAAAAACATAAAATAGGACATAACTGCCACAGGACATGACGGATGTTACTATAGTATATTGTTACTTACTTAGATTAGGGTAGACGACCTACCACTGAATTATTATGTGACCGATTTCCAAATGATTCAATGGAGATTATACAATTATCAGTAACGAGTAGAAAGAGTAACGAGTATCGAGTAAGAGTATCGAGTGGACGAAGAAAATTTATCATGTAAGAAGATATGATATGAACAGGCGGAACGAGTGACAATTGGTTGGATCCAATATATTCTCAATACAAATACGATAACAATATTTCTTCAAATTGTCTATTAGCGATAGAAATATTTTCATATACCAGTGGATATATATATATATATATATATATATATATATATATATATATATATATATATATATATATATATATATATATATATATATATATTATTTATGAAGATATTCGAGAAATGTACCGTACTACACAATAGTCGAATAAAGTTCTTGGCAGCTAATTCACGAGCTACTTTGTCATCTACCTTCGTTACCCATACTATTTTTCTTGAGTTACCACGGAAATAAACCATTTAGTTGATGAATTAGCCAACTAGGACTTTAATTGCCCATCATAATTTAATTGTGACACTGAAGCGAAGTGAACTGGAGCTTAATGATTTGAGCACTCACTATAAATGCCCCAATCAATTTTTCCCCAACATTTCAGCGCGTGATATAATTTATAAATCCGATAATAAATCAGTGTCCATAACATGTCTATGGGTGTCAAAGTCCAGTCACTCGACGGTAACTGACTGACCAATACGCACATGGTTCAAGCGATCACCCAATGTATATCCTCTGGTATCATTAATAAGAAGAATAACCATTAAAGTAAAGACAACTCCTACGACAGACTCTAGTTTCATCAATCAAGTTGTTGTATACAGGCTTGATGCGTTGTTGTTGATAACATGTATATATCAGCATGATGGCTAGTGAAGAGAATCTCACCTACTATGTCCGAGTACCAAGAAAAAAATGGATAAATGTGATGCTATAATAAGAGACACAAAATCAATTGTAATCACAGTAAAACAGTTATATCAAATAAAATTCATATTGAAAATTTAATTTCTTACTGCTTTGCGGATGCGTGAATTTATATACTTGCCATCAACGAAGTTGGGTGGTTAACAAGTGAACGTTTATTAGTTTTTTCTTTGATAGAATGACAGTGAAGAAGATCGATCAAGTAGGCCTACGCCAACTTCACGGCAAGTTCATAATCGAGAAATCACCCGTCTTTCATTTGTTTAGATATACTGAATTAAAGTTGGGCTTGTGTTCGTGTTTCAAAGTAGTAGTGCGGTTTTTTAATGTCATTCATAAATCCAATCATTTTTATTTACGAATAATGTACGCATGTTGATGAGTTCTTAAAAAACACAAACATTCATCATCATGCATAATTATCGCAAATTGATTATCAATAAACTAGCTGCCATCATTACTTCCATAACTGAGGGAAACCATGAAAAACTTCAAGAGCAAATGATCGCCCATCGAGAGCGTTGTCAGCTTTGTAATCGTATGCTATATTATTTCGCTAAATCATTTCAATTACGCTCATTATACTTCATTTTTCTGATCTTACTACACTAAAGGAGATTATTTTGACTTGATGTTTAATCCAAAATTGCCCTATGACCTGATACGAGGTCAAAAAAGAAGCACGTTGATTGATGACCCTCTTAAATGGAATTTCACTTTCCATGTAAGACGCCTCCAATGTCTCGATTTGAAAGATGACGTATCACGACGCCCGACGCCGTCCACTGAATGATAAGCAACCTTCTCTATCACACTTTGACGTCGATGCATCATTGCACTAGCCCCTAGGCAACCATCTTGTATGATGGGCCTCTTATCAATCCTGTCACACATCTATAACGCAATGTGCTATCAATCCAGGCCAGTAAAACCACCAACGAAAAGATAACGCAATGGTTTGATATACGACTTTAATCACCTAAAAGGCACATATAATATGTTATGAAGAATTATGATTCTTTTATAAAATCCTTTCGGAGAGAAAAATTGCAATAGTCACCATTATATAAGATATAGAAAAAAATGGGGTCAGTTCTGTTTCTATTCCTCGATTCTATAAGATTCTAAATCAAACTAAAGGGTCATTCCGATGGGTTAAATCCAGGCTATTTGTCACAAGTTTTGATGCGTAGGCTTTGAGCGCAGAGAAGACAAGATCTTGCCTTTTTTATCGGTTCTATGGACATATAAAAGTATAGAAGGGATATAGAAGTATCATAAAGTTATTACAAATGTTAGTGGTTGGGGCTCCAGTCCAGCAAATACTCCAGTAGCAGGGATTTTCTCTTTTGGCTCTGACAGGACATATATAAATATAGTAAGAAAAATGCTATATTATGGTGAATGAAAGAAAGGGCATTTTATACTGATGATATAGCTTTGTGTTCGTTGTTTTCTTGATGGTATGAGTGAGAGAGAAGACGAAAGAACTATTAAAATATATGATCTGTATTACAACTCATTTTTCTATTCGTCCTCTAATACATTGATGCCATATATTCTCTCAGATATATTATAGTATAACAGACAAATCGAGACCGTACGAAACGAAATAATTATTGCAGTAAATTATTCGTATCATTAAAAATATGGTTGGGAAGTTCAGTAGAATTTCATTATACATCAATAGTCATCCAACCATATTGGATTCACGGTAAAGACGGTTTTTTAATGTTACAACACTATTTAATTCTGTACTTTTTATTTCAGTCAGAAAAATGTATATTCATGACCCGAGACGATGTAGTATTTTTTTAATGTACATTTTTCCGAATGTTCAATTAAAATGTAGGTCCACTGAATAAATTCGCGTTCAATACATTATTATTCATCCAACTGAACCGTATTAATACTCTAACTCTACATACTCCGCACAGCAGTTATTACGTAAGCACTCCCAATTTATGACAGTTTACATGAATTTGTACTTTACTTCGCCATTAAAAACAATCAGTGACAGAACCATATTACCGTATCATTTTATAAAGTTAATTACTATCACATAACATGATTACTGCATTATAACGATGTGCTAATTATATAAAAAAAACGTACTTAAATTTGTTTCAATTATTATTTTCTCATGTGATTCTATTGAGGAAGTTAGTTGACCCAAGAAAAACAATGTGAATTAGAAAATGGTATTGCGCGTCGTGTTAAAAGTATAACTCTATATTATAATGTTTCATGTGGCCGAATGATACCTCCGGATGCTTGGGGCGTGTGTTACAACTATTTCCGGTACTAAAACATTGTTTAGGTTAAATCAGACTGACCTCAACCACTAGACAGTGTCTACTAGACATCCAGTAAATAATTAACCCATCATAATAAATATTAAAAATATTGATAGTCAAATTAAAATAAATGACGAAATCATTGATCATTGATCAACGATCGATCTAAATTATGTTCAATTATATTAATCTATCAATTCATCATATGTTTTTTATTCAATGAGAAGAATATCATATTTGTACACGTATGTGATTTTTTATCCTCTCCATATTGATATTAGATATCATATATATATATATATATATATATATATATATATATATATATATATATATATATATATATATATATATATATATATATATATATGTGTGTATATATATATATATATATATATATATATATATATATATATATATATGTATATGTATATATATATATATATATATATATATATATATATATATATATATATATATATATATATATGTATATATATATATATATATATATATATAAAAAAAAAAAAATTGTTGAAACTGATTGAAATGAAATGTTTTTGATTTGAATATTCTGCGCTTTTTTCGTTTGTATAGAAAAATCAAGGAAGATGTATGTAAATTGAATTAAGTATTAGGATTAATGCAATCCGCCGCTTCTCAGAGAGATTTGCTTTATAGAATTGTAATAAGATTTCAAATCTAATTTGCAATCCTTTGTGTTTTTTTTTAATAAGAGTCGGCAAGTAATTTGTAATGAATTAATATTCATTCACCTGCGCCAACGTATAAGCTCAAGCAGCGGAAGAGAGAGCACGATGGTGCGGCGATTGGGAGGAAGTTTAGGGTGGAAGGGAGGGGGGGGAGGGGGGCGTTGTAGGAGAAACTCGAGGATCACATTGTTAACAATTAACAATTATAATATTTTACAGTATACCATAGAATATAATAGACTAACCTGTCATCAGTGGATTCTATGATAATAACGTACCATTATATTGTCTTGGAAGTTTGTTACGGTTTTATCTATGACAGACCACGTGAACTTCGAAATTTCTCTTTGAATTACAAGTTGCATTATAATTAACGTTACAATTATGAACGTCACGTGCGTTGGTTGATTCTGTATTTGATACAAATATTAATAACTTGTAGACAAGTAATTATTAGTTATCTCATATTTTAAACTCATCGAGTATTTTATATTTAAAGAAAAGGTCAGACAAATTAGCGTTATAATTTCGCATTTATAATGTTTCTATATGAATTGAATTGAATAGGGTTTTGGAAGAGTCCAAACTAAATCTTCTAATTCGGAAATGAAAAAAATTGCTTCATTTATTGAATCAAGGTAACACTAGAACTCGTAAAATGGTCAAAGTCGTCTTCAAGTTGTATGCTATACCATTCGGGATTTCGAAATAACGCCAGCTCTATTGAAACTACAATTACTGACTCCCACAATATGTGTCTTCCTCAAAATTTATTTGTTACATCATACAAAGTCTGAGACTCAGAAGTGAAAAGTAACACTCTGTTCAATTATTTGTTTTTTATCATTTTAATTATAGTCGAGCTCTCATGTTTACTTTATAGTGTACATGTGGAAATCTACGCAAATTTGAATATTGTGCGCATTCATTACGACCGGAAACCTCTCCGCGGGCGATGCCATTTCGTCATAGAAAGATATATATTTAAATAGTAGAGAAAAGCATAACGATGTTTTTTACTGACCGGATACAACAATACGTGTTTGTTTCACAATGCAACAATGCGATTATAATAATTTTTATGGGGTTATGGTGTCAAACAAATTTCAGAAAACATAGTTTCATGTTGTTAAGTTTACCCACCTGACTTTGATATTTGAATTTCGAACATGGTTAGCCACTTAGATGAGTACTAACCTTATAGATAAGAGTAAACGGGGAATGATATATGAAGTATGTTAAGCAATTACAACTAATTCTAGACGTACATATTCGAGGAATTAATTTTCTTTTCAAGTTTAGATTTATCTACATTCGTTATCCTTTTATAGTCTTATTAAAACGGCATTATAATGGATGTATTGACATTACATACAGGTGACACTACCATAAAGTATTGGCTTGTAATTTGAAGGTCCAGCCTGTATTCCTCTAATTAGCAGTTAGTTTGTCCTAAAAATGGTATAGCCAAATATCACTAAAAGCGCATGAAAGTCGACTTGACGAAATATCAGTTTTATGATGATAACTTTTGAAATATATAAGATGATACAATAGTATGGTATAGCACGGATATTTTGAATACCTTCAAAACGATGGAAAATAAAATCATCGACCTGGAATTCTCACATTTTCACGCGTGTATTCCAATTTTTTTAACTGAAATCTTTGGAAAATTAGCCGGAATGAGTTGATTAGTTCTTACTTACACCATCTTGAAGGTATTAAATATATTTATGTTTCCACCTTACTATAAATGTCATATCCTACACCGTTCAAAAGTTATCACAAAGAAATGATATTTCGATAAATCGACTCCCGTCTACCTTTAATTCGTTATGTTATATTCACTATTATCCAGAAATAACACCAATTGCATGCATTATCTTCTACTTATACAGTTTCAGCTCATTTTTAAATATAATTCTTACCCATACTCTACTTCCAATAACAATGTATTTTTAATACAGGCCTATTATTACTAATATCTCAAGTCCGTCACTAAATGGGTCATTATTATTATTATTCATTGTTTTTCACCAACCAGACTTTGGTAAACTATATGAAATATGAGTTATTTTATCTTTGAGTCTTTGAGTGTAGTAGGGAGAGGGGAGGGGGGACGAGAGTCGAATAGCCGTATTCAGCTATATTCAGAACTTACTTTGATGAGTTAGCTTGATAATCTAAGTGATATTATACGCTGCTTCACTTCAGTACTTTGTCAAACCATTGCGCGGCACCCTAATATCGAAATCTCCCCTTTCGATTTAATTTTAAGCTCCCACCCCAATCATCCACACACACATACTTCACATACACTCGCAGTGTCAGTAATTTCAGTTGAAATTCATTTTCTAAAATCTGTTTCGCTAGTGTTAATGTGTTTCGTAGAAGCTTGTAAATTGAGTATCGGGAAAATTGAACGATATATAGGGGAGTTATATGTGTTATAAACTTTATATTTCTCACCCTTATAATCTTTTATACCCCTCACATGTTTATTAATTCCTTCTGTCATTAGTCATTGAACAGACAAAGACTTGGTAAACACAGCTAAACTGGAATAGTAATTTTCCCAGCCTCGTGTCTCAGTGTGTCACAGTGTCCAATGCACTTGAACTTTGAATATCAGGACTTCAATTCAAATATTCAACAAACCATTACACTTATATATATATATATATATATATATATATATATATATATATATATATATATATATATATATATATATATATATATATATATATATATATATATATATATATCAACACCTTCATTTGTCGACATCAATATTGTTAATATAAATGCTCATTACTGATTATCACTGAAAATAATCTGGTTAATATAAATTAATCAATCAATCAATAGGTTATTCACATTATCATAGGCTATGAATCTATTTTATGACATAAAACTGAAGAATGCAGAAACAAACTGGTATACCCCACTTGAATATAATGATAGATAGAAAAAGTGAACATGATATATAGATTATTGTATGAACGATTTGTGATATGCTATGATATGCTATCATAATAATTTTAATGCTAATGAATGATGAAAACATGCTTTTGTTACTTGTTATTTGACATGATAAAAATACTTTGCGTGATTATCGACTTTATTCGTAATAGGGTTTTTTATACACCCCATACATAAAGCATGCACTCCCAGTGTTTTGATTGAAAGTCAATAAAACAACCCTCCTCCTCTTCTCTCAATCCCCCTCCATTAAGATCAGTATGCCAGTAGGTCTTACAATATATAGCATGAAGTGTACGGATCACAAAGTAGGGGTAGTTTACCCTCAAGATTCTGAGAAATATCTGGAGATTTCATTATGAAATATTGTTAGAATGCTTTCAATACAAATGAATGCGCGTGTAATATAATTAATTAATTTAATAGTAATTTTGAGTGATGTTTAATGAAGCTGGGATACAACAAACTCTTGATATCATTAATTATTTGAATTCTTGATTATCTTTGATATCGATATTATTTTTAACGTAAATCGAAATATATTAATTGAGATAACTTCGCAATGTGATCAATGACTCTACTCCATCATTAAAATATTGGGAGTTCCATAAAACCGCCCCCCATAATTTTGAATATTTTCAAATAATACTTTCTTGTTACAATTACGGGATTATTTGTATCAAGATTTACGCAAAAGACAAACGCTATTGTATTCAATGAATAGGGCTTAGACATAATTGTTTAAATAGTTTCACATGATTCTTTAATAAATACAGCTTTTTTTTAACAAGAGTACAAAGCAATTAATATTATGCTAATACAGTTGAAAGGCAACGTTACATTTTGAGTAGGCCCACATTTGAATTCTTATTTTCGAATAATTTCATTGTGACTTCATAAAATGTTATTTATTTTTGTATCATTTCGTTACATGAATCACCATGATATTTCAAGGCAGGTGTGCAAATAAATAACAACAAATTACCTTAAATAATCAGTAAATATTATAACAAAACAGAAAAGACAACTGAAAGAATACAAATGTAGTACTACATCATTTCACTATATTCCTTGGAATTAAATAAAGTATCCATAAATTTATTAATTAGAAAATTATCATCACCTTAAAAGGTATTTAAAAATATCGTGTGTGATATTTAACGGAAATACTCATTCATTATTCACATCCAATATAACAGGATTGAATAAACGTGGGATATTCTATTATTTCTAATTCATTTATAAAAATCTCCCACAATTAATATCCAGTACGTATATACGTTATTGCAATAATATACTAAGCTCATTTCCTGTGTGATTACTCAACCCACATTTGATATGTATCATCTCATATGTTAATGAATGGGCTTATATGGCTGCATTATGTAAGGGGTGGTCCAGAAATGGTACGACACAGCATCCTGCTTCATACGTTGGTACAATCCAGGAAACATGTTATTTTAGTTGGTATTTAGCATATGAGTTGACATCCGGACTTTCGTAGGGTGGAATGTATTTAATATTATATATTCAACTTATGTTTAGCATATACATATAATAAACATGTCCAAATTAGTATTAAATATTGCTAAGTAAGCGAGTGTGAATCCGGTGAGTTGATAAACCCATATTTATAAGGCTGTGAGCCTGTGTATATGAGACGCATCACTGGTTGAAATGTATTGATGACAGGGTCTAGATTTATTAGTAGTAGTTTCCCTTCGAAATGTATTTCGGGTCTATTAAAGAAATTCTAATCGGAGTTTTTGTCGAATAAAATTGGAATTGATCAAATGTTGTGTCAACGTATATATATATACACACACAACATTTCGTGAATGTATAATAAAAACTTATGAGATAATTTATCGAAGTCATGTTCAGTATATTTTTTATTGTTGTAGCCTATATGAATATATCTACATTTTGTGAGATTAGTTTAGAGAAAATAGCCAATTTGGTATGAACATTTAGGGTGGCTGTAAAATTCTACTCTGTATAAAATCTATGAGATGAGTTGGAAATAACGATAATCACCGAGTATTTTTGAAAGAAGTTGATTTCTTCTTTCAGTACAATAATAAAACATGTTATAAAGTAACCAAATCGAATGTTTTATTTTTCGTATTCTTCTGAATATCTTTCAAAATGTCATATAAATAGACAATATAGATTTT
>OZ023332.1:31646929-31681929 GCA_964007535.1 Brachyptera risi
GTGATTTTTGTCGTTTATAGATTTGGGGGTGCAAGATGACAGTCGTAGGGGAATTTTCAAATAAATCACAATCATCATCCGAGTTCGTGGAACATTTATATGCGTATACAGGGGATGACATTCACACAAATAAAATCTCATCGTTGACAATATGCTAGGTGGAATATGTTGCGAACAACCAATCATATAAATCAGATGCTTTTAACCCCCTTTGATGGCACATCGGAAAGAGTTATGTATGTTTTAGTCGAACCCCTAGCGTGTCTTCAGCATCTACAGAAGTTATAGTTAATTAAATATGCACTAAACATGAACATCCGTAGACTTTAGATGTAGTTTACTGAGAGGATGTTACTGTTTGTTGAGGGGATGAGGTAGGGTTGGGGGGTATAACCAAAAAGGGGAGGGAGTCTGTTTACCCGAAAATGTAATCAATTATATTTATATATTGTTAAGTCAATCCTCGTCTTTCAAGATATTTCACTCAAATAGAACGAATTTTGGGATTTAAAAGAAATCTGTGTATTTTACTGTATTGATATTGTTCTGTTATAAATAATTTAGAATGAAGTATACTCTCATCATGTTATGTTACTACGTTACTCTCATGTTACTACGATGTGTGTGTATCATAAATAAGAATAATATATCCAACATTTTGATTCTGACTGAAAGAGCACAAAGATATAAGAAATAGGAAGTTAAGTGAATATCTTATTTGTTTCTTTCCAGATATTTTCCCAGAATTAAAAAAAAAATAAGAAAAATAAAAAATATGCAAGTAATATGGAATCATATTTTCAAATATTATAAGAGGCCTACAGAGAATATCTATGGTTGAAGTACTCACTGAAACGAGGAAAATGACTATTGTTTGTATTGTTGAGTCTCACACACTTGTATGTATTCGATTTTGTGAACGTATTCCCCTCGTTGCAAATATTCAAAATAAAAATGCAAAGGTCTAGTACAACCCATGCATCGTATATTTTCCTCTTTTATTCATATCGTTTCAAATTCCCTCTCTCGATTAGAGCATCAATGTTTTCAATCATTTCACAAAAGTAACCTGCTGTTACCATATACAATTTCACGTTATATTTTTGAACTTGATTCAAATCTGATTTTTTATTCATGATTATATCAAATGAAATACATTCTATTTTTTCATATATTTATCAACCATTTGAATTACAGTGACTTATGAATAATCATAGTAATAAAGGATTATTCTGGATAATTTTGATAATGACAATTCGTTGCTGATATTATCACTCAGTCAAGATATTTCATCTGATTAAATCTACACTCGCAATCGCTTCAATGCAAACAATAGATTTAACTGAAATTGTACAATTTCTGAATCTAGAGTATAGTTCTGAAATCTAGAGCTGTTTTACATTTCTGTATCTCAGCTCATATTTAATGGTGAAGTGTAAAGCCGGTCTACGTGTGAGATGACAACCAGAATATATATAGGCCTATATAGCTATGTATAATACACAATCGGACTAATACCAAATCTCGCAAAGTGCTCATCGCTAGAGACATATTCTCCTTTCTCTCTCACATCTCTCTCACACTCATAAATATACCATATGCATCCTTCTATAGACCAGATTTAGACGGGAAACATTTTATGGGGCAAATTAAATTGAATCCCTTTAAAATATGATGAGCTCTTAGATGATGAAATTGGTTTGAAATCCGGCATCAAGCATACATATATTTGTGTATCTCAGAATTCTCTCAAACGTACTATTGTGAAAACTGATGTTAATTTAATCATCGAAATAATATATGAACTAATGTATTATGAAATGAAAATCAACTCAAGATTTTGCTTCCAATCAATTGGTAATGCCAGCACATCTGCTCAACAGGAATTGCGCGAGATGTGTATAAATAGTTTCATAAAAGATTGAAGGAAAACTGCTCGGAATGTATAATGTTATGAATTAATGCTTTCGAAAATGCTCAAACCTATAGTATACTTAGAACCAAAATCAGAAGCTCAATATCGAAAATAACCACGGAATTCATTAGTGTTTTGTTAGCACTTGGTACTTTGTTAATACCGTGAAGATTTTCGTTTTGTCATCTTCTTGTATCGTTACTAAAACGCGTTGTTCATGTGAGGGTCCAACTCCACGCAGCCACTCAAATATGTACAATCTTGAAATTTCCAACAGTGTTTCGTTAGTACCCATTAACCCAAATTCGGCGGTACTCATTTGGTTTCGTCCTTATACGTGTTGTCCTTTTGAGAGACCAACTTCTAGCCAATCCCTCACATGCTTCCGACATCAACATTTCCATCGGCACATAGTACTTCGTTAGTATCGGTTAGTAATGACAACCTTTTCGTTAGTACTTAACTTCCGTGTGGTCAGAATGAATGTGAGGGTGTAGTTTTTGAAACCAAAGTCGTTATCCTGACTAAATGAGAGTAGTACTAACGCTTATTCTGACGTTACGATGATTGATACTGATGAAGTAAATTGCATGATTTGAAAAAGTGATCTCAATTTTTTATTTCTCACTTATTTCTTCACTCATTCAGTTATATTTCATTAACATATACATTTATAAGTATATATATATATATATATATATATATATATATATATATATATATATATATATATATATATATATATATATATATATATATATATACATATATATTGATATTAACAGTTGTATTCTTCATCGATTATTATCCTATACACTTTTTGATAAACCAGGGACCAATAATTTATACGATTGCCTTTGGAAGTTTCATGATTGGACATATGTGAGGAACTGATTTCAAAACCTGAATATATGCTATCCTGACCAAACGAACGAAAATGTTGACGGTGCCAACTGGTACACTAACGAAGCACTGATGCTAGCCTTTTCAAGATCGGAAATGTGTGAGGGGCTAGCTTGAGGTTAGCCCCTCACATGAACGACGCGTTATAGCGGTGAAACCAGAAGGCTACACACGAAATAATTCACGGTACTAACGGGTACTGACAAAGCTCCAACGAATGATACTTTCGTATTCTCATACGAATGAGGAACTTAAACTTCACGGACGTCGTCTGAATTAGAACTTGTCATCTTTGTATAGCGATATTGTGCAACAACAAATATGTTTCAATTATTCGATTTTGATCAAATTAATCATTTTTTCATCAAATGTTCAATTCCTCTAAGCACAAATTTACGAGCTGTATTGTTGATACATCAGGGTCAAGTTGTTGACAAGTTTGGATATACTAACCCGCTATTCTAATCAACTGATAATTGGCTCTCTTGTAATGACTCTTCGATGAACGTACTTTATTGAACAGAACTATATATTTCAGGATATACTATTCTCACTCAATAGATGAAATTTCAATCGTGATGGTAGGACTCTATTGCCAAGATACACTGATTAAAAAATAATATCAATATAGCTAGCTGAAGTAACTACCTTATTCGGATTTGTATTAGACACGCGCATATAAACAAACATTGCGTTATTGCCATCAAGTAGGCTAACTGCTAACTAGCTAAGTGCACTGTATAACGTTATCAAGAAAACCCGTCAGGGATTCCTGATTATCCACCTTGTACACTATTAGTCTTATATCAGTGCTAAAAATGTGAGAAACGTATTATAAATTAACCTCAGCAACTTTCATTGTAAGTTGCAACTAATAGAGACATCGTGTTGTTTAAAAGATTGATATATAAACATTCATAATTTCATTCGGATTATTTATATATTGGCATGGGCTGCATATATACTGATCATATATAAAAGCTACAATATACATATAGGCCCTACATATATATAAAAAAGATCAATTGAAAGGTGAGAGATTCCTTTCTACAATACCGTTCGATCAATTCGTTCACTATCACGGAACTCATCAGTCTATTACAATTGTTACCTATAATTGAATTAATTACATTTTGGTAATTTTTTCAAAGTATACCTATAGTTCAAGTATTGTAGAAGAATTATTTGCGTGAAGTTTTTGATTTTTAGGTAATACTAGAATCAAACAGTTCTTTCAAATCTGAGGGAGAAGCTGTACTAAGGAGATGAACACGATTGTCCTCAGTAAACAATCATTGCATCATGTAGACACAAACGTGAAGTACATACGTCTACTTCTATTTTGATACATTGAGAATATATTAGATCATATTATTATGATTAGTATTAAAAATAGGGAGCCATTGTAGAATTCTTATTGAGGAAAGACGATATATTTCTGAATTATTATGATAAAAACTAATAGAATCAGAACGAGAGTGGATGTTTCTCTCCCAAAAGTTTATATTTTTCAAAATCGGATGTCAACATCTTACTACGTCATTTGTCACCACAAGGTACAGTAAACTCTAAGACGAACTAATTCAACCATGATTTATCACCTGTAAGAAAATCACAATATCAGACTCGCATCTGAGTCGGTATGAAGCTACGACGAACAGAGAATATCCCGGCAATACACTCGATAAAGTTATTGGCCTGTCTTGATCAGGGGTGGATATACTCGATCCGTACAGTGTTCGTATGTGCAAAAGAATCCGGGAAATAGATTGGGAGAAACAGAAAGAGCAAGAGAGAGAGATGGGGAGAAGGAAAATCTGCATAATAGCTATATACGTCGGTGAAGAAATTATAATCACGAAAAAGTATCGAGGAAACAAAATGTGATTCACTTAAAGCAGGACGAATAAAGTCAGATAGTGGATCTATTTAATTGATTTCAACGTTTTGAAACAAATAATATTGCATTTTCTTATTCACATTCGATATAATTATGATATCAACATCTTTATTCATGAAGATGATAATGTCAAAAAAGTTCTGACCATTACAGCTGGATCGTACGAATGTAAATAGAGTATACAATATAAACCATATTTGTTTTCACACCCCTTAAAGAGATGCAGTGACAGTTCTTATGGGGATGTTGATCTCTGAATCTTACAGACGTCAGACTCGGGTTAGTGATACACGCATATGAACACCATACGTTTTACGAACAACCTTAATGCGACAAAGACATCGAGAAAACTATCTCTAAAACGAAAACGTGATCATAAAATCAGGTTGTATTTACTTATACCGACAGGTAACATATTGACAGTAGAAAAACTTAATAATATCCGTATTCATTTTCTGAATCTCACTGTCGTATTTTTTTGATATCGAAATGAAAATTCCTGAAATATGTGAGTAATAATGTGAGGCTCACTCTGAAACAGATATGAAACGTATATAGGGCGGGAGTAAGTCAGAAGGGTGGTTTGGGGGGGGGGGGGGGGCGAGAGGGGATGTATGACTTTGGAAGAGTACCTTGGGAGGCTTTCACAGATATACATGATGCAGGAGATGTGAGAGTTATATAGGATTTATTCTAAAATGTTACACCATCATAGTTGCATCGTATGTCAGTATACTGTTAGACCCAACTGATAGAAGTAGATCTACTTGACTTTGTTTTGATATAATAGATTTTTTGAATCCTTCTATAAGATACAAATTACAGAATATCTATAAAACTGTGATCCGTCGGAGTTGTCTCATATAATACTAGTTTATATACATCATATACGTTATAGTTCATAAATGTTTTGTTCATAGTGGTATACCAATTTATACTAGTCTCTATACACTATTTAATTTATAGTTTCTATAATAGTTTTGTGTATAGTGTATTTACTAGTTTAGTTTATAGTTCATACCAAAATACTAGTTTATACTGGTTTATTCACATGGGTTAATGATTAATATTGATGAAAAAATCTGCACAGTTGAAATGATTGGAGCATATGTTTCACAATAAATTCTTATATTCCATGAAAATTGGAAAAATATTTGTAATTATAACCGACACCCAACTTGACCGACACAAACGACAACGATGGGTCCAACGCGAGACTACCGCATGCTTACCGGTATTTTATATATGTGGTGCTTCATATAAGACGGTATGCATTATTTTTGAAAATTGAAATACATTTCGATTAACATTTTTAAACGTTCATATTTTCACAATTTCACTGCAGGACTGTCTGCTTGAATGAAGTGGTAGACAAATATATCACTATATTCGAGCTAAAGATGTGACTCAAAAACTTCTCAATATATTCATTATGAATCAGTTTCGATCCGCTACAAATCAATACGTTCCTCGCACAATTATTTCACGATATTTCCATTCAACACAATTTCTCTTAATAGACCAACAGAGCAATAATGAGCAAAGTAAAACGATAAACTTTGCCTATATAATACACACTCCTACAGCACCAATCGCCTATCAACTGTATCAGTGTTGTTAAACTGTTCACTTACAATGTGTTTGTTGGCAAATTGCATCGCGACCAATAAACTTGACATCTTTGTTCAGCGCAAACAATTGCAAGCACCGGCCGTGCTCGCCAGATAAACACTGTGCATTGTAGAAACCTGTTTACATCCACAGATATTGTGACATTTATTACATATTTATAAGCGGAGGAAAATTACTATCAGTATGGAACCATGTTTATAGCCTGGCAAGTCATACACTTCAGTGCTAAAATAAGTTAGGTGGGTAAAATAATTGAAAATTGAGTATTATCAAATATATTTTCTCCATGGTGTTATTCCGAATATAAATTAGGGTTAAATAAGGAGGAAAAAGTTAGTATTACGCATGAAAAAAAATATGATCAGAATGGTCATGATATTCATTCTTATTCAACTCATATATTTTCACATATCAAGGATTTTCAATTTACATCGAAAACTTGGCCAAATTTACCAATTACAATACTATACGTACCAAGTATTCCAAGGTAGGTTCGTTCCGAAGGGGTCTGCGAGAGATATCGCATAACACCTCAAATTTAATTTTTTGTATTGAAGAACAATACAATATGGTATCAGCATTTCAAAACATTGTATAGTCCGGGTTGCAACTAGTACTTATGAAATAATTATCTTTAATTTTTGGATACCCCTCCTGCCACTATAAGGCCATCGTGAAATTTGATCTGCGAAACCCCTGCTATTGCTGATATAATCACAGCTCGTGGCCGTACAATAAGAATCTCATTGTAGGCCTGAATGTACCGTAATCTGCTTCAGTTATGAGGCTCGACCTTACTTATTGTACTAATCAACTTATATAGGTGTATCGCAACATCACTTTGAATTTTAGTACAGCAAATTCGTATTTTATAGCAATCAATAAATGATAATGTATCGATAATTACTTGTATTGCTTCTTATTAGCTGTAACTACTTATTTATAACCAACAGAATTAATCCTTCATTATATTTCTGAAGAACCTCACTTAAAACAAAGAAGGAGATCGCACGGAAATGCCAGATATAACCTGACTTACTATGCGTATCAAACAAGAAGTAACAATAAATGTAACTAGAACACACACAATCTGTTCAAGCGATCTATTATAATAATACTGATCAGAAAGCATTTCACTTCAAACATTTCCCATGGATGCTGTTCATATACGTACATAGATTTATTTTAATCTATAATTGAAATAAATATAATAATGTATATGCATGCTTTGCTTTATACCATCAAAATGCACATTTACATTCATTTCGTGCCGTTAATAACATAACATATTACAAGCTTTACGCTATAAATATAATCTAATTGGCATATGGAAGATATAGATGTGCTCCACTTTAGAGATAGAATGAGAAAATAAATTAAATCATTTAACTGATCAATGTATACATCGATTAATATCAGATATAAAAATCACCAAACAAGTTGTCTCGATCTTTTCTCATCGCTGAGAGACGTCAAAAATCGTACCACATAGCGTCGTGGTTATAAATTCTTCGTCTGTTCTTCTCATTTTCTAGTTTTGTTAAACTGTAATCCATTATAAAGTATCAAACCATTCTTTCAACCACATCAAACAATGCTAACAAAACTGATGTTGACAATAATTTGTAAGCCTGTTCGGTATGTATGATGTTTTTTGTATACGTTTATGAATCCGTATAACTTAACTTCCAGCTATGAAAATTGTCAACGGTATGTATTTAATGTCCATATAACCTTCATAAATATTTTATTGTATAATAACAAGAATGATAATTCAGGTGTACACTTAAGACATTTATTCCGTTCGTAAAGCGAAGTGAGTTCAATAGCCATCCTACTTGAAACAAAAGTTTTGAAAAAAGCAAGACATTGTTTTATCGGTAGAACGCCCTTTGCTGTACTGGATATGAGTGAGTGAGGTGAAATAGATTGTGTTTAGGTTGCTTGTTAGTAATGAAAGTAGGGTCAATAATGAAATTCTTCATTTAAAAATCCGAGATATGAATACTTGCATTTAAATAATAGAATAAATAGCAAAAACGGTAGAAAATATGGTAAATTACTAATATACTTGCTATCACCTAAATTCGTAAACATCAGGCAATGACCTGATTCCAGTATTTGTGACTGTCGTGTCTCCAATTAACATTGCTGTAGTATAAGGTAGAGTGATATTAAATGATGATATAATAAAAATATAGATAGATATAGATGAATATCTATATATATATATATATATATATATATATATATATATATATATATATATATATATATATATATATATATATATATATATATATATATATATATATATATATATATATGGATTCGTCCATTTTCCATGAGTTTGAACCTTCTAAAAATGGTAGGATGCATTTTTGTACATATTTTTATTGACATATATATTTTTAAAATCAAACAAATACGAAGATGATTGAAACAAATATTATAAGATGTGTAAGAATAGAAAGAGAAAAGAGAGAAAGAAGATAAAGAAGAACAGCAGGAAATAAAGACAAATATATCAATAAGTATATCGAAGGTTGGTTTCACAAAACACAACTAACTGGAGGTTCCATCCCACCTGGACTTTTCAGTTCAACTGTTTACAGTTCATTGGAAAAATTACATCACGATTAATTATTTCCTCTCGGACGGTAAGATCACCCTTGTGGTGTTCAAATCTTATCATACCTCTTTTGGGAAATATACTTTGTAGATTTTGATATAAAAATATATATTTAATAATTTTATAGAGCTTATTATATAGCCTATTGACAAAACCACTTCACTTCAATCACCATTAATACCATAAATTATCCATAACCTCAAATTTGATCAAATCAATCAAAACCAACATCAAAATCTTATAGTATGATTTCTTCGATTCCATCATGACTTCCATAGTCAAGTCTCTCGTGTATTGTGCTTACGACTCCTGTTTTCCTTGTAAATGCCGCCTGTCCGTCAGTTTCTTATGGTCAGTTCCACGACAGTCGAGAGTCGTTCGGGATGTAGAGTGCGCCGCTTCCATCTGTCGTGTACGCTGACGCACGAATGAGGGCCCCCTGGGGAGGACCAGAGGATTAATATCCCACTCACGATATCACATCACACCAGCTAACTGGCTAGCTGGAGAAGGCAATTGCCCACCCGCCATGGCCCGGCTACCGTTCATTTAGCTGAATCCGTCGTTTCACACTTTTAATGACGTGGTTGATTAAATGTGGGTCAGATTTTTCTTAAGGTTAGTCTGTGACATTGACTTTTGAAAAAATAACCACTAAGCAGGATAAACTATGGTCATAAAAATGACGGCTTCTAATATTTACCGTCGTACATATCATTGGTTTGTAGCATTTACAAATATACATAAGATGATTTTTCCTAATTGAAGGTAGAGATGATAGGTAGGATATTTTTGACAGGTCACCACATCAAGAAAGGCCTTATCACTCCGAAGAGAAGGTTATCTATAATAAGCAAACGCAGCATAATATGCGTTGTGAAATGAACGAGATATCTATAAAAATTATAATCGTGAACTCGACACCTTGACACATATGAAATATACTTCATTCGGTAAATAGCGAATCTAGAAAGCCTTGAATCTCAGTAGTGCTTTTGCTATCATATTATATATTTTTTTTTGTTGGATAAAAACACACTTATTAGATTAATTTCTTCAAAACGGCTGGTTTGAATTGCATACAAAATCGTAATAATCGTTATTACAATAAATCGTTATTGTGTTCATATAGAATTTCATTTTTTTCTGGGAGAGATTTCATTTCTCAATTTTCCCGCCCAGCCAAATCTTATCTAGTTTCCAGAAACTTCGAGATTAAATTTTCTTCAAATGGTCCAACTGATATATCCCAAATACTATACAGTTCTGAGTTGGAATAGACATCATGTCGGTCAGTCATACTTTCTTACCAGCGCAGTGCTCCAAAAAAACACACAGAAAAAACACACATAGACAAAGCTCCATAAGAGTAAGATGGAGGTATTCGCATTCACTCATCTATCAAAGTACAAAACAATCATTCGAGATAAATTCACTTGTTTTGGATAAAAAAAATCTCCGATCATCGTGACTATATTTTCCTCAACATTCCTGCGAGTTTTCTTCCCTAGCGATCTACCATTCTTCTTCCAATGATATTTCTAATATTTTAGTACTCATTCTCTTGCGAATTGATCTTCATCCATTCAATTATTAATTGATTAATTAATTCATTCATTCATTTGGGTTTGGCCTGGTTTCAGCATGGAAATTAATTTCGAAATAATCTTTGAAAGTATAAGTATATGGAATATTTGTCCATGCTGACTGTAATTTTTTGTATTCGAATTGTGTCTGGAAATCAAATGCATAGTTATGAAATGATGAGGACTAAATTATAAAGAAAAATAATCTCGACTTTATCAAAAGCATAATGGAAGAGGAAGGTTAATTATAAGTACTCCTTCCAAAACTGTCTGCAACATTGCATTCTCGAACATGATATATACATATATATATATATATATATATATATATATATATATATATATATATATATATATATATAAATGTATACATAATTAAGGTGTAGTGTAATGACACCAGGATTATAATAAGCAGAAAATTCTTGATATTGCTCATCATAGTTGATGTACAATAAAGGTTCGACTGCTATGTCGTATTTTACTCACTTTATATGTCCATTATATTTTCATCCAACACAAACCGACAACCGACAAAGTAAACGTGACCACAGCAGCATAAATTTTTACAATTATGTTTCTTACTACATTATATTAGTGAGCCTTATATTTACCTTCCTAGCATAGAGTTAGAAACTTATAAACCTAATCCGGTTTTTATATTCATCTTCATATAATTAAAACAGATATTATGTGCTAATGAAACTTTATAAAACTGGTTATTGAATCAACAAACGAGCAACATTTTCAGTCTTTTTTGCATTCCTAGTCACAGCATTCGTAATGGGATACAATTTATGAAAGCATGCGTCTCTTTTTATCTCTCGTGTGCAAAAAGGTTTCAACAGTTTTTGCTGTCACATACGAGTTTGTGGATAAAAGAGTTGGAATTCATAAAGTCAACTCATTCAGTACACTTCTGAAAATGTCATAACGTAGCGAAGCTCATCAAATATATCATCTTGGATGTATATTATGATCGCCTATTACCAATTAAATCAGTACATGATAAGAATATTTGACATTTCTTCCATTGGATATAGTATTTCACTTTGAAATATCAAAATGATATTTATAAATCATTGAAGCATTATGTGCAACAATAATAATTTCTAATGTAACGTGATAGCAGACCGAAGCAAATCAAACAGTCAGATGAATACAATCCATGATCATTGACATGCAGTCGTTATATAATAATAAGAGACATTATTAAATTATTGCTATTATTATTGAAGCATTTTGAACAGAACAAGAACTAGTGAATGATTGATTACTCGATATTCTTACCGATAAATAATTCACTTCTTCAATATACATATTCATATATATATTTATATATATATATATATATATATATATATATATATATATATATATATATATATATAGATATATATATATATATATATATATATATATATATATATATATATATATATATACATATATATATATATATAGACATATATATATGTATATATATATATATATATATATATATATATATATATATATATATATATATATACATATATATATATATATATATATATATATATATATATATATATATATATATATACATATATATATATATATATATATATATAGACATATATATATATGTATATATATATATATATATATATATATATATATATATATATATATATAAATATATATATTCATATATACATATATATATATATACATATATATATGTCTATATATATATATATATATATATATATATATATATATATATATATATATACATATATATATATATATATATATATATATATATATATATATATATATAATATATATTCATATATACGTATAACTTTCTCACTCTGATTGTAGGCTTATTTTTGGAACATCTCTTAAACGTCATTATATATTAATGATACGTCTCAAAAGAAGAGTAATTATTTGAATGTTCGAAATGATGAATGTGTTTTCATGCATTTTCTTATGATATACTCACATATTTTTAAATCAAAACCTCATCTCTCCAAATTGTATGAATAATGTTGCAAGTACTAATAAATATATATACTGGTACTCAAATGTGAGGAGAAGTAAATCCACTAATGATTAGTTAACGTACTTCGATGAAGCTAAGCGACGACTGTGATTTAGTTTCTGGCATGCAACGTTTGTTGAAACAAGTTTGAAGCCTTCATCAAGCCCCTCAATGTAATGTGGAGTAAGTGTCTATTTAAAAAGACTATGTTGCTGAACGTGCGCTAGTTATGTAAGTGTAACCGGCAGATAAATTTCAGGGATGTGACGGTGATAGCACAATTAGTACTATTGATCCACACACAGTATATATTATTTGATTATAAAATGGTATCTATTTTTGGATAAGGATTTTATTCGGCTGTAAAACTGACTGTAGATTTCGAAAGGTAATTATCTGGTGACTTTCTATAAGAAGTTTATACAACAACATGGATTATTGGCTGCAATACAAATCAAATGATTGATCATAATCGTTATAAATGTTACTGTATCGGTTGTCGAAGTTAATTAGATTTATTTCTGATAATCAGTTATATTGTAATCCACATTTTCTTATTGACCAATAAACAACTTGTGTTGTAAAATTAGTTGTTTTATAATACAAAATAAAGCCAAATCGTCCTAGATAATTTTTTTATTTGTAATGAAGAATGTGCTTCATATTAAATGTATCAATATAAAATTACATCGATATGGTACTTCACAAAATTCACGACAGTGATACTAATTCTAAAATATAGGCATAGAAACATTTTGGTGGAGGAGCCGTTTTTCGAGTAATTTCACGACCTTGATTACACCTGAATAATGAAAAAATCCTGTTTTAATCAATTCTTACAAAAAAGAGAAGGTTGTAGACCCTATAGAGTCTAGCATAGGTCTAGGCATGTATGTCTATGTATATGTCTACCTTGGCTGAATTGTTGGCGGGAACGTGGTTTGTGAACCTTACCAACTTGGCTGATTTCCAATCTCTGATATAATAGCCTAATGCTAGTGCCGAACACGACTCGGCAATATGGGAGGCACTAACTTAACATTTACAGGCTTACATTAGACACATATTCTATTAGCTCCGAGAGAATTATTGTCAACTACAATGCCATTTAATGACAAAGACATAAATTGGTAATAACGTTAATTACCTTGAATAATATTGTCTTTATAAAAATGGTTATATGATATCAATGTTGCGTTATTATCTACTACGGCCTTGAAATTAACAATGACAAAAAAAATGAAACGTATTTATATTTATACATTTATTAAAATAAAGTATGACAATAAATATCCCATTATGGTTTCAATACATAAGAAACATGTTGACAGTTCTTTGTGAAGGCTCCAACATAGAAATTATAATAATCGTCAAGATAAGAAAATCTCTTCGACAGTTTTGTTTGAATAATTCTGTATAACAAAGAAGTTTCCCTGTTGAATGTTACTGAGAATAAGACTTTCAAAATATTACAATCTCAAGTCGCTCTCGCTGTCCCGCTCAACCGATTCTGACTATAGTTTTTCTTACCCTCAATTCGGAAACAATTACTTTGATCAGTTTTCGATGTTGATAGAAGAATAATGTTAAATATATAAAAATATATAACTACCGAATAAATTGAGTTCAATACTCGCAATCCTGATGCGTGTAATACGTGTTCTTCAGAGATTATCACGTCAAACATTATATTTAATTACATATATCTAATTTGGACCAACAATTTTATAGCAAGCCAAAAATCAAAATGTACATTGTATTTTCCACCAACCTGAACAATGGATCCTCCCCATTCACTTCAGTTTCAGTAGAACCTAAAAAATAATACAAAAACCTCTATAATTCGAGTGAGTTATAAAAATATCAGACAAAAGTACATAAAATAGCGTTTATCCACAAGGGAAATTATCTGCGTCCCCTATTCAAGGGTCAAATATTATTCACGCCGGACACTGGCCCATAACTTCAAATCATTGACAGTTAGGTGGACACACATAATAATAGAAGAGGCATAAAATGATATAGCTCTTTTATACTTTTACGTCATGCTCAGAAATAATGCTAGATCACAATTCATAGTTTATTCATATACATAAACTGATGCATAAAATTGCATTTTTAAGAATGTGTAGCTTGCTATAATCGGTCATGCAAAAAGAACAGTGAACCATCATTCAGGAGCATGGCGTTCGATTCCCGTCATAGCAGTCCATCCTGAGGGCAGGTTTTAGTGGTTTCTCACTCGCTTAGCTGATGTCTCATTAACAATAGGCCACGATCGCTACCTTCCCACTGTCCAAAACACATAATTATTGAGACCACGTTTCATTCTTAACTTCTCACCATCGTGTTCATCTGTCAACGACGCCGATAGATCGTAAACATCACTACAATGCTCCGTTAACCCACAATTACCTAGCAATTGGTAGAGTCGTTAAACTCATCCGTACCTCCAATAACTCAGCTGTTGCTGGGGCCGTCAAACAAGCCCAATATGAATAAGATATGAAAATATTATTTACGATCACTGACCTACCGATACGGATATGGACCAGTGATGACTATAGCATGATCGATTTCTACGGTGGTTGACCATCTTGACAGAGGTTCCATGGTTTCCCTCTTTCGTTTAAATACTGTGATGGTTCCTTGGCAACTGGTCATAACCGCTGCCTTCCCACTATCCAAATCACCTGATGAAATAACCTCTCGTCTCATCTTCTCATCATCCCATTCATCTTTCACCGACGTCACTGGAACTTGATTGTCAATACAGTGCGTCGTTAAACCCAATATGAATTGACAAACAAATATAATATAAACAACGGTAATATATTTAAGAATGGGTGTCACATTCATATGTATCAGAAATATATTCATTGATAAATTTTCTACTGCTATTAACTTTTCACATTCAATAAAATAAAAATGTATAAATCAATGATTATTCAATTAGCCTACATCTGATTGCATAATTTACCAAATATACATGAGGTTTTTTCAGCAGCCCACTGATTCTCAGCTAAGGCAATACTAGAAAAAACTGGTAAGGAGAGTGTGGGTTTGAGTTCCAGATAAGATATAAGTTCTTTTGAATATTATTTATCTATCACTCACTCATTCGTGAACAGAATTTTCGATGGAAACGTTGAGCACTTAATAATCATCATAATTTTCATACATTTTGAAAAGTAATTCTGGTTTGAGTTTACATTTTGGTTTTCGAAATTGTAGGCCTATGTGAGCTTTTATACAGAAACTTGAAAGTTGGAATAGATTTGTTGAATACAGACCCACTTTTCATGGGATTGATTTCGAAGTTTGCGTTCAAATCGAACTAATATCAATGAAGTCTGGATCAGGTTTTGTATTCAGTTCTTCATCTCACAGTTTTCACTTTTCTGTTCTTCCGTGTACACAAAGTGTTCAAGATTACTGCTTGTGGTCTGAAATCTAACTAATTGGCATTGAAGTTATAATTTGAGTATTTAGACAATAATAGTCTTAAGATCAAGAAATGAAGACAAAATTCATTGAAGAATGAGTCATGCAGAATTTTATATTTCAATAAAACCAAATTTACGTATAAGAATAAGACTTATAGCTTTCGACGTATATCGTAGAAAGCAAAAGCAATTCAACAAAAACTTCAGGAATAATGAGACAAAAATCCATAAAATATGTCATTTCAATTGGCAATAGGTCTATGAAATTTATATATAAGTGTGTTTCATAAAGAAGAGATGACAGATATTTAAACAAAGTACAATTCTCGTTACATCTCGTATAACTATAAGAACGCAAACATTTACATAATTTCTTATAGTCAATTAAATGCATTATAAAATGTAAAATTATTCATTAACCATTAAGGATACAGCCTGTTTTTTACAATCCGCAATAAATAGCTAATGGAATAATCATGTCACGCTGTACTCTGTCATAATAACTTTCTTTATAACCAGCGACAACGATGTTAATGCAAATATTCGTTCAACAAAGCAATCACAATAATAATAATTAGTCATGAGTAACGGACATTTTTCATAATATTTTATTCAGATATGTCATCCAGACCTCGACCGAAACATTTTTGTCGATTGAAATATCGAGTTCTAGAATTTTACCAATTCAGCCCAACTGTTTAAACGGTTTTAGCCTGTGTACGAATTTGTTCCTCAATGTTGTTGTACATCATATTCAAATACTTCTGTATCATTCAAGTGAGAGCATTTTGAAAATATTTCAAGTTGAATTAAATGATAAAATTGAAATTAAAAGTGGTGCATAGAGGACAGATGACGGAATCTATGTTTAATCAAATGAAAATCGGATTATTTAAGGGGACATTGACAGCCCTATACCGACAATGTTAAATTGGCATTTCGTCGGTACCTGTTTCTCACAAACTATAGAAGTTTCATGCACGAAACTTTCACAATAGTTACTTGAAACCTTTGTACACTTGCACTGGAAAATAAAAAAATCTAAAAATAAATTACATATAAGTTAATTCAAATTTTTTTAGAAAGTGTCCAAAAACACATACATTTTTGAGAATATACATTTTTTCAATTCTGATGATATTATGAGTACACAAAAAAAAAGCTCTACACAAGTATGGAACACTTTTACCTACATTTGGTAGAAATTTGAAGTAATTATCTTCAATAGTTTCAGAGATCCAGATACCGGCGTTTGAAAAAACAATATTCTGAGATGAACGCATTTGAAAAAAATGTGTCAAAAATGGGTCGCATTGAAATTTGAGAAGTAGGCCTACAAAGTGATCAATGCAAAAATTTATATAATTAGAACCACTTCGAATAATTTGATGATTTTTGCAGTATATTACTATTGGTACATTATACTATCAATCGAGCGCCAAAAAAAATCTTGTAATTATGAGAAAATAGCTAAACAGTATCAGCATTTTCAAGGAAGTCCAATAACTAAAATAACTCTCTTCATTAGAATTGTGATTGAAAATATGACAATTTTGCTGTCCAATACATCATTCATCACTTGTTCAACAAGTAGTATTAAATCATGAATCATATTTGAATCATAATTATGAAATATGATAATGTACTGACGATAAAATGTACATATTACTTCCGTAGTTAGATATACAATTGTGTGTACTGTTACATTGTTCAACTTAATTATTCGAAATATATTATAGTATTTCGATTATTCAAAAATCTTAGCGACAAACTTAAACCTGTAACCATGAAGTTCAAGATATTTCAGATTCTATATATGTATAAATTGCGATACATAAACGTCACATTCATCTTTTCTTACATCTGAATGTAATTAACATACTGGCAACAAGGGCTGCTGCAAAGCTATCTTTTAAACATTCTCATTAGCTTGAAATTCATGGCTCCTGTTGTTTCTCTATTGTGCCTGTAACTGAGACAATCTTCTTGTCTTCAACGATACACAATAATCTCTTGACTGATCGCAACTTACAACGGAATAAACTCACTTTTATCACTGATTAAATTATAGCTTACGACATTACACACAATTCATTATTTCACATTTCAGCTAAGACAAAACCCTACCTAACAAGGGCATCTTTAATAAGGTTATACATATACAAGGAAAAAGAAACTGCAATGAATTGATTATAAAGTGGCGCCATTAGTTACATGAAAAATGCAGATAATATTATCAAAACAGAAATTTGATTATTCTTTATAAGTGATGATAACTCTTGGATTTAAGAAGGTATATTTTTATTTTCAGAATACTTACATACCTTTCTCGAACCAAGTCTCTTGTAATCTCCTCCATGTTGTTAATTTTATTTTCATTCTCATGCTGTTTATTACCTAATTAAATTTTTGTAACACTAGTTTATTTCATCTCACCCTTTGTTATCCACCCCGAACATTGCTAACTATATTTTATCTCATGCCATCGTATGCTGTGAATAAAAATGAACTTTTATTGAAAACCAGTCTGATTTCGTAATTGTATTTATTTGAAGTGGATATGTCTCAGATATGAATGGTTCCTAATAATTTATATGTATTATACATACCTCAATTGTGAAGTATCCGTTAAATAATGATAAGGTCTCGTCGTATAATAAACAGATCAAAACTTAAATTCTTGAAAATAATTCTCCATTTTACATTTTGAAAAACGACTGAAATGCTGATCGCTTCCATAAGGTGACATCAACGAGAAGACGTACGGTTGATATTTTTTACTATTTTATTTGCATGTCCATCTGTATCTGTTCGACAACATGAAACCTCCTGACAGTTATCGCTAACCAATTCCAATCGAAATTTACATAAGCGAATGGTTTTAAGCAATTACGGAATCATGTTCGAAAATAACCTACCTCCATTCATTTTCTACGCCAACATTTCAAATAACCTGCAAGTTTTTCCGTTAGTAATTGCCAAATCGGTTCGAGAACGATGTCCATCATTTCTTTATGAGAGTCTAGGGAAGTCGTTGATGCTCTCAAAGATTCCGTGTGCATCTCTCTTTCGTCCCTCGTTGAATATTAGTGACCATCCACGAACTAGTGTTGTTCGAAGTTTGATGGAAGCTGGTGGCAGACTATAAGTCAGCAATTACAGTGATTCCACTGTTTCCCAGCGGACCAACGAGTGGACTATCTGAGGCAGTCGAGCGAATATGAGGGAGTCGAAACCTAACTGGATGGCGTCTTTGCAACCAACATTATTAAATAGTAAGCCACGATGTTATAGGAATAACCTTGGATTTATTATTGCCAAACAAAGCGTGGTCATTAATTTCGATAGTACAATATAAGATTGCAGATTCTGATAAACTAAAAAGTGGAGGCAAAACTATGTTGTATATATATATATATATATATATATATATATATATATATATATATATATATATATATATATATATATATATATATATATATATTTGTGAGAGAATTGAGAAGTATGTGAAAGTCAGCTGGCGATTAATGAGCTTATAGGCGCAAGCAACTGAAGGCACAAAAATATCAAAGTGAAGAGATATATTCAGGCAATGTTTTGATAGAAGCTTATTTCAATGAAGCTGTGTTACGTTGGTGTTTGAATGTTGCCGAAGTAATACGCTCTTTGGGGGGCTAAAAAACGCTTATTTTCTCTCCGAGATAACTTTTGTTTACAATCCATGTTTTTTTCTATACCATCAAGCTTGAGAAGAGATGGAAATGTTGGCAATTTCATCCAGATTTCTTTTGTGAAACTATATCCCTTTTTCTTTCCACGTTTTTTTGTGTGCATGTTGTTTTAATCTTTGATTAGCTAATTAAGAGCTATCAAAGTATCACAGCAGTTTATTCTGTACAATGCTTATTTCTGGATAACGTGGGGGTATTAAAAAAAGCTAACTTTGAGAGTGATTTTCTTGTTATGCTTCCTTCGGGCTCTATAACGGTGTTGATTTCTAATTAATCTGACTTAATGAACCTCGAATTACATCATTTTCATTACGATACTGTATCCCCTCACACCCCTTCTCGCCCTACAGTTCTTATATACTTGCGTATTCGCTTCCATTTAAGGGAATTTAAAATACTTCTTCAATGTTGATCATGTTTGAGGAGTCAGCAAGAACTAATTACAGTAATTAGTGGAAGTAGGGATGCATTATCTTCGAGCTCGTCTTTTTATATCGTCTATAGGAACCCTATCAAAATTTACACAAAATGGACAACTACTTTACAAGTATTTTGATTGGGTAACTGTGTATGAAAGAAGGTATATATAAAGATCTTTGGGGATATACATATATATATATATATATACATATATGTGTGTGTGTGTGTTTAAGTATGAATATATATATATATATATATATATATATATATATATATATATATATATTTATATATGATTTTATAGTGTTTATAAACTTTGCTTTTTCACTATATCGATCGTTTGTAATATGGTTTGAGCTGTCGCGGGAGAGAGAGAGAGAAAGAGAGAGAGAGAAAGAGAGAGAGAGAGAGAGAGAGAGAGAGAGAGAGAGAGAGAGAGAGAGAGAGAGAGAGAGAGAGAGAAAGAGAGTCGAGCATGCACAGGCGTGGGTGGATCCAAGAATAAATAACAACACGATTCATCATACCCATGAATCAATATTTCGTACAAACTACCAATACCGGTAGTATTTATTTTCAATTACGCGAGTGCTGAATGTACTTATATAGACACGTGGTGCCTCCACATCTAATCAGTGTGTATTTTATTTTAATACTTATACAATGTTTTTGCCCACCCACGAACATTCATTAATGGCAATCTCTTTTCTTATTTTGAAAACATCCTCATATACACATCTCAGGGCAATTGGTGAATCTATTCTGAACCACGAGTTGGTTCTCATTTACCTGTTCTGATGTATTCAGCAAAGTAATTAAGAAGTTCACTTTGAAAACATCGGTAACTATATATATGGGATATCTTATATTGAATAATAAAATGGGGAACTGCATTGAAATCAAAAGTTCATGCGAATTCATTCGAAACTTATATTCTGAAATCTGAATCAGTTAGGCCTATTTCAAGAATACCACAGTGAGATGGAAATCGAAACTTGAAATCATCAGCATTTTGATTCTGAAACTAGATTCTGAGAAATGATGACGATATTTATTTGATCTAAGAGGAAAATAGAAATCATCATCTCAATTTCAGAAATTATAATCAATTTATTTCTCCTCAAGGACCTAGCACTTTTCTGAGGCGTGATGTAGAGTGTAGACAATACTCGTTTCTGTTCATGTAGCTATACAGAATCGGTAATACCCAATGACTCATGGTCTCTGGAACACAACAAAATCAATAAGAATTTCTGAGATTGAGATAATGATTTATAGTTTTCTCTAAAATTGTGGAAAAGAATATCGCAATTTTTAAATGAAATTTAATTGCAGAGTAGTTATGTCCTCCAAGATTAAAACCAATTGCATTCAATCAACAACAGTACAACAATATTTTCACATTTCTCGTCTTGAAGATATCAATTTTCCAACACACAGAAGATGATCTGATTTCCCAAGTGACCCAATTTACTTCTGATAGAAATTCCCGCGCAACCAAAGAATCAAGACATTGTAATGTCATCTTCTGGACCAAAGAACATAAGCTCCCGCTCATCTCCCGCGAATTAATCCTGCGGTCTGAACAATACACCAGCATTAAAGTGAGTTTTGAAATGAACCACACACAGCACGGATTGTGATATAGTGAATGGACGAAACTTCTAAACAGATTGGTAAGATAATCGGTGCTATCTCAGCTACCACACCATACCGTCCTCGACTAAACTCGATGTCTATAGTTTCCGATAGGAGGGTGGATTATAGCTTCAGGAGTGGAGAAGAAGTCGGCTACACTGAATGTTCGAGAGAATCGTTTTAAGCTATCGTATAAGCGTCTGACAAAGTTATTAAGACCTTTTATGTGGTACAGGCCTATTAAATGAGGTATATGTACTCCGTTTGTTATTTCGACTTCATAGATGAGGAAAGTTGAATATATATATATATATATATATATATATATATATATATATATATATATATATATATATATATATATATATATATATATATATATATATTTGAACTCATAAGTGCTTGTCAGACAAAAACATAATATACAAATAATATAGATATAATACAAATTAGATTTTCTCACAGAATGAATTCAATATCAGGAAAAAAATCTAAATACAATAGGTATGGAAATTATAGGTTATCCAAAGATGTATGATTGAAAATTTCAGTCAGATTGGGAATAAGGAAAAAGTTTTTTTCCTTGAATTATTGAAAATCATTTCCTATGGAATAATTGAATGAATGAAGAAATAAATGAATAAATGAATAGATGAATGAATGAATGAATGAATTGAAGGAGGAATTGATATACCATTCGATTAATTATTGAATGAATTAATGAATGGATGATTGAATAGACGAATGAATTGATAGATGAATAGATAGATAGATGAACAAATAAATGGATGAATGAAATGTTGGAATGAATAGTTTGATGGAATATATGTGTATGAATGGAATGAATGAATGGATGAATGAATGAATAGATTATTAGAATATTAGGCTCATGAATGAAGTACCGTGATGAATGGATTTGAATTAATGCATGAATGAATGAACGGATGAATTGATCAATTATTTAATGAACGAAACATCAAATCAATCAGTTCATTGATTGATTGATAAATACGTAATACGGAGTAAAAATTTATAACATTCCGTATTGGTTCTGACTACTCAATGATGCGTAACTCAATTGTATTAGAATCACACTATATTAAAAAAATACTTCAATCTTGTAGGCATTTCAATTCCATTCGTAGATTCTGTTTTCATACATTAGTGAAACGGCAAAATACAAATCAATATAAGCCTTGAATTAAAATACATAATAATAGATTCGAAAATGAGAGCCACGTGCACTTTAAAACGCCCGCAATTGAAAAGTCAGTGAAGTCAATTGTTAACCACCCCTTCGTAATCATCAGAATTTCCGGTCTGAGCCTTGTATACAAAACCATGCAGAAGAAAAAAATTGATAAATAGTTTATATGAAGGGATTTGAAAAGGCATCCAATAGTCATCCCTTATAACATGCTCGTATTGTGAGTGGTGATGAGTGACATCTCGTATTAATCGCAAGTCGACTGAGGTTAAATTGAGCGAACAGTAATTAGAAATATGAGCAGCCAAAGTTATATGCAGTTAAAGGTTGAACGTAACGTACAATACAGTCATTGTTCTCCGTAATATTCACCCTCATAAAGCTTCATTTGTGCCTATAATTGGGTTCATGGCGTATTCGACCCCAAACTTCGGGAACGTTACACTCCGTATGAAGTAATTGAGTATCGAAATGGATGTTTTGATGGATTTTTATAGTGATATGAAATTGAGGAAATATTCAGTGTTGACGTGAACGAATTCTATTTGAATATAGCTTGTGAACATGAAAGTGATAAGTTAGTTGTTAGGAAAATCCGTACATATTTTCTGATGTATGCCCACATTCATCTTATCACCAAACGTGAATTCATAACAGGTATACATATATAAATATATATATATATATATATATATATATATATATATATATATATATATATATATATATATATATATATATATATATATATATATGTGTGTGTGTGTGTCTGTGTATGTGATATATATATATATATATATATATATATATATATATATGAATATATTACACATACATACGCAAATCTCTGTGCTCAATAGATTGATTGTTCATGTTCAATTTTACGTTCCATTTTTCAACTCAGTTTGAACAAAATTAAATCTTCATACAACACAATTTCCCAAAGTTAATTGGATTTGATTGCTATATAAGCTCACTCGCAATAAAGCTTATACTGGCGTTATTTGTTTTCGCACATAAATATTAACGTTTATATAGATAACTATCCAGCGGAAAATTACCAAGGTTTGGATTTGCTGGCTGAAATGCTTTTATGTAATGGCTTTCATGTTTGACTTTCACGATAGCTATTGGATGGCTGTACCTGCTATGGTATTCCAGAATATATTACACACGCGGTTGGGGTTATGTGTATATGTGTATATATGATAGAATCGTGTAGAACGGCTATGCGATTGGCTTTTGGATCGGCCACGTCAAGACCAACCATGCAGAAAGTTATTTCCAAAAACACGCATCCATGTTGAAATGCAATTGTGCGGCCGTTTTCATTAATCTAAAGCTCAGTCGAACCCACGTGGTTTCAATTACTAGTTGAATCATATTATAACAGAAAACAGGGGTGAGAAACGATCCACTTTAAGGAAGGGTGAATGTTCGAAATTACATATATATATATATATATATATATATATATATATATATATATATATATATATATATATATATATATATATATATATGTATGTATATATATTTATATATATTTATATATATATATATATATATATATATATATATATATATATATATATATATATATATATATATATATCCAGCTGAGTCGAAGTATCTCGAATAGGCTTATAGTGAATAGGTGAAATATTAGTTGTACATGTTGAATGGTGGACACCAAATGAATATGCTATATGTACGCTATGTTTTTAGAACTGTGATATAATTCCGAATGATACAATTTTGAGTATTTTTCATTTTTGAGTAACGTAGGTTGCTTTCATTCGGAATAATTACATAATCTTTTACTGTAATACAAATTTAGCAGAGTGGTTTTGGTACTCTTCTTTCAATAATCATTCAATTGAGTCGCTATTTCCATTGTGATGACAAGTTTAGAGAACATATTCCAGACATTTCATCAGTTCCTTTCCATCTGTTATTTTTGGGAGGCTTTGTGTCTAATGGCGTACTGCTGAAATTTCTCAGGCTAAATCTGGGATAAAGAGCAGCCCAGTAGAATCAGTTCAACAAAAAATGACATTCAACTGTCAGTATGAAAAAATTCAATTATATTTTTCTGAAAATTGAATGAAAAATAAAATTTGATGACACAAAATTGTCCAAAGATTAAATTTGTCTCTGATATAGGATTTCTGATTTTGTCACAATTCAATAGTTATCCACAGTAATTAGGTCAGTAAAAATATTATACTGTTGATTGATACAGAGATGAACTAAAGAAATGACACAAACTAGTATGTGAAAATATGAATCTACACATTACTCATCTGAATATAACATATGTTCCTAATATGATTGATTGATTGATTGATTGATTGATTGATCGATTTATTGATTGATTGATTGATTTGTTTATTCATTTATTTATTTTTGTATTTATTGATTTATTGATTGATTACATGTCTACACTATTTACAATGAACAATTATACCATTTTTGATGAATGTTTGACTTCAATCAACAGCTATAAGAGTAAAAATGAGCGGATGATAATGAAATGCAAATCAAGTGATTGAAAGGGAAAAGAACATTTGTATTTATACGGAACTCGAATTCACAACCGTTTGACATAATTTCCTGAAACAGTGCCTTGACTGAATTCTATTCTTGAAGATGGAAATTCAAACTGATTGCCTCGCTATGTCATCAAAAATTATTTCCAAAAATTCTGTTCTATGTGCGTTATAGAATGAGATTTGTTAACACGAATTTGGTACACGCATCATGTTCGAGGGTATTTAATCTTTTTCGAAATAATTCGAAGCAAATTAGGAGCCACAGCGCTCAAATACACATCGTAGAATTCGATTGAAACGCTTATTTGAGTTGATACTGTGAACAAGCTATTGATTGTTCTCTATGGTCACCATGACGGCACAGCTTGATAATTTGACCAACCGAACTATTGTGTCACTACCGTCATTCAGATATTTGATGTGGTACCCAATACGAATGTGTACTAAATCATATATTTCATATACATTTATTTTATATATTCATATACCTTGTTCAAGCCCACATATAGTTCGAATACATATATACCAATATTACAAATGGATTATTGATATGGCTCCACAAGAAGTGTATACATGTTTTTAAATCTGGAAATATATATATATATATATATATATATATATATATATATATATATATATATATATATATATATATATATATATATATAAATATATATATATATATATATATATATATATATAAATTTATATATATACATATATATATATATATATATGATTTCAATAGCTTCCTGCTGGACCACCAGTAGGTTATATATATGTGTGTATATATATACATATACATATATGTATATATATATATATATATATATATATATATATATATATACATATATATATATATATATATATATATATATATATATATATATATATATATATATATATATACATATATATATAAATATAGTTTGACAAGATCATATATTATTTCACCAGTACGTCTATTGAATATCAAGTGAAACGAGCAACATTCAAAAACATTCTACGGTTCAAGAACAGAGAATATTTGAAGAAAATTGATACCGAACTATCGAAGAGTCCTAACCTTCTTTGGGGCTATATCAGACGTAAGACAAACACTAGAAGAATTCCCATTGAAGTCGAGTACTGTGGAATAAAAGCAACGGACACGGGCACATGCTGTCAATTGTTCTCAGATTACTTTCTCTCTCACTTCCAACCACATACAAATTCAGTAAACTCCACACCGTTACCCGATGCCCCGCAATACTGTGGCGATTCTCTCTCGCTTTTCAACATTTCCAGAGATGAAGTTGTCAACTGTCTAAACAATCTAGTGAATAGCAAATCTCCAGGCCCTGACGCTATTCCTATAAAAGCCATAAAATATTGTCGCAATGCCTTATCTTATCCACTTACATCAATATTCAATCACTCCCTGCAATCAGGAACTTTTCCAACACAATGGAGGCACGGTCACGTCACCCCAGTACTCAAGAAAGGAAGTCGATACAAAGTCAACAACTATAGGCCCATCACGCTTCTGTCAGTGCTCTCAAAAGTGTTCGAAAAAATTCTACATGAGAAAATAACTCGTCACATCTCCAAGAATATTGCTCCCGAACAACACGGCTTTGTGCAACGCCGATCCACTGTGACTAACCTAGTGGAATTCACTACTACTGTGGCAAATCACATTGACTGCAAACAACAAGTCGACACGGTGTATACAGACTTTGCAAAAGCCTTCGATCACGTGAACCACAGTCTACTGCTACACAAAATCAAGGGCTATGGCATCAGTGGTGAACTACACAAACTTCTCAAGAGCTATCTCAGTGACCGGAAGCAGACTGTCGTGATCGATGGTGCTAAATCCACAATAGAAGATGTTTCATCTGGGGTACCACAAGGCTCCATTCTTGGCCCACTCTTATTTACGTTATATGTCAATGACATTCCGGACTGCTTCCAATCATCAAAGTGTCTAATGTACGCCGATGATCTAAAAATATATAGGCACATCAACAACGTCCGAGAGTGCTCTCTGCTTCAGAAAGACCTGGATAGCCTGTCAAACTGGTGCTCTACGTGGAAACTGAATCTCAATGTGCAAAAGTGCAAAGTGATGACATTCACAAATAAAAGGAAAAACGTTATTAATTTTCTATATACCATAAGCAATACAAAGCTTGAACGAGTTAATGTAATGAGAGACCTGGGTATAATGCTTAGCTGTGACCTCTTATTCAAAAAGCATATGGACACGATCAAGCCTAGGGCATTTAAACTTCTTGGAGTGATCAGACGAAATTGTGCAAAATACTTTTCCAAGTCCACTAACAGGCTACTGTATATTGCGCTAGTGAGACCCCAGATAGAGTACGCTAGTGTAGTGTGGAATCCGTTTCAAATCACAAAGATCGATGCAATAGAGAGAGTCCAACAAAGATTCATTCATCAACAGTGCGCCAAATCGGGCATTGTTTATCACAGAAAAGATTATTTGGATCACTGCAATACCAATAGGATAATGACGCTTGCTAGGAGACGATTGGTAACGGATCTAATATTTCTGTACAAAGTTGTAAATAGTTATGTAGATTCATCTTACACTGTTGGTCAATTGAACTTCCATGTAGCACCTCGTGTAACCCGAAAACAGTTGAAATTTCACCCAAATAATAACAGAATAGATATCAGTAAACACTCATGCATAAACCGGCTACAGAATTCATTCAACTCTATTTCTCACCTTAACACTAGCTTAGACCTGCATTTCAATAATCTCTCACAATTCAAATCCATTTTAAGATGTATAACAGATAGGCCAACTTAGTGTACTACTTCACGCTTCACGTTCAATTATTTAATTATTGTACCTATGTTTATGTTTATGTTTGTGTTATGTTTGTGTTTATTGTTTGTGTTCATGTATGTGTTGTCCATTTATTAAATTAGCACTAGTGGAAATGTATTTTTCTGTTGCTAATAAATACTAAATCAAATCAATCATATTCCCGAAAAATATTCAAGTAAAATACTAATGTAACAGTATGTTATTGTATGTGTATCATTTGTGCATCAATAAGACAGCAAGAGAACATACCCGATGAGGTGTTCCATATGGAAATATCATTGATGAAAATTTGAATAGAAAATGGAACAAATAATGAGACGCAATTCTCATAACGTATCTGACGTTCAAATGAATTATCACGAGGTTATTGTTTGCCTTTCGACCCCATCAACAGCTAGGTTATACGGGGGTACGAGTGAGAAGGTGATAATGAAATTAGAAACTGATGATAAGTGAAAGAACGCTTACAAAAATAGATATCTCATGTGGGACTCGAACCCACGCTCAACGGTGACTTCAGTTTCTGAAGCAGTGTCTCAGCTGACCGAGCTACTAAGGGCGGCTTCAAAATGAATATAAAGTAAACCAATTATTGGGAAAAACTGGATGAAAATGATGTCGACTACCTATACACTTCAACCATTTAAAATTGTATGATGTAAATACAGTTTGAATTATATATAATAATTTTGGTTTCAAGTTAAGGGCAACCAGAAAGTTTGCTGAACATCACAGTGATGAGAGAGGGCTGATGTTATGGTGGGCGAGTGGGTGAGCGGTTCTGAGGGGGAGGAGGGGGGGGGGAAGGGGGGAGAATTGAGGAGGAGAGCCGAGCACAAATTCCCATCACATAGTTGTGCATCATAGATGGGTGGATGGACACAACTCGATGCTGAAATGGTAAACATGAAATTCACTCACCCCGGTACGTTGTGCAAATAGTGGTCGATGTTATATATGCTTCTGCGTATGTATATATAGCAGCAATATGACTAGATGGTCAGAGGATGAGTGGTGGCAAACGAAAATCCGAAATAGTGAAACAGTGACAACCTTTAACCTTTATGTACACAACTTCCATCGCTTTTGTAAAATGAGGAATAGCTTATTTTGAATAATTTCAAATATCATTTGAAAAAAATGTCTGGAGAGAAATTTAATCTTTGTAGTTGTTCAAACATGTGGTTTGAAATTCAAATATCTTGTCCTTATGAAATGGTATTTCATACTAGCAGTCTTGATATAATCAACGATTCGACGATCGTAAAGTCATCATTCAATGATTAATGGGCATAATCAATAAATATGAGCTGCTCAAGCTTAAAAAAACCTAAGCAAATATATATATATATATATATATATATATATATATATATATATATATATATATATATATATAAATATATATATATATATATATATATATATATATATAAATATATATATATATATATATATATATATATATATATATGTATACATATATATATATATATATATATATATATATATATATATATATATATATATATATATATATATATATATGATTGTATCACTTTTTCAATCACGAAATCATTCCAGAAACAGTTTACACTTTGACTTGAAAAGTATATATACTTCCAAAGTGTATTTTGTTCACATCGAAAATTACCTGTGGTAGTTTGTATAGTCTATACTTTGTTACATATACTGCGTCATGAGAGATATATTATACCCACTCCGAACCTTATACCACAGATAATCGAGCGCTTATACCTTGTAGTTTGTAGCCCCCTGATTCACAGGAAAGTGATTATTATCTAGACCAATGGAGCACTGGCTCATCAAATGCTATAGCTATATAATTATATCCTTTGTCTCTCCGGCGATATAGATAGCAGTACTGGTTTGCGCCCTGGTACGATTCTGGATCACAAGGGTTGATTATATACGATTGATTTCCACTGATTGAATAGCTCGCTTCCATCTAGCATTTGAACAATGATTATAAGTCCATACATGAATCTAGTTGGAATAGCAACTAACTAGATACAATTACGAAGCTGATGATCTGTTAACAGAGTGACTGTATTTAGAACAACGAAATCGAATATGTTTCAAGATAATGTATAAACGTACACGTATTAGATAAGATATATCATTTTATAAACGACTAAATCATCTCATTTTCTGATGTTATATAGATCAAAACTCTTCGAATTGTGGCAATGATATTTGTACACACAATTATCGAAGTATTATTTTGTAAGAATAATTTTTTTCATTTTCATATAACTATTTTTTACATAGAATGTGTGAAAGGTTTCAATTTTTTTCAAATGATATTCAGATAAAAATTCTAAAATTTTAGGGAAATACTAATAATGCCAACAAATAACAAATGAATTTAATTATAGGGCTACACATGTCTAATATATTTATGACAATTATGAAAATGTAATGCTACCGCAACGACGAGACTATGACGGACTATACAAGGAATCCAATTGCATTCTTCAATGATCACGTGGTAGAAGTATAATCATTCCTTAAAACAATAGGAAACAAAGTTCTACCAAACAAAGATGCGAAAGAGCGAGTGAGAGAGAGAGAGAGGGGGGGGTGTGGAAGGAGAGTGAGAGAGAGAGTGAGTGAAGGTGTAGAATGACAGGTTAACGGCAAGATGATGGAGTTAGCTTCTAGTGCACAACATGTCACCTAGGGAGACGCGATTCAAATGACTTGTCCGTTATAGATAGAGAATAAAGGGCTGTGGCGATCAAGTATCGACAACAACCCAGCTAGACAGTGTCAGTTTGTCATGAAGACAGTCGAACACGCAGCCTAGCGTCGACAAGTGACAAAATGTAGACTGAATAATGAACCACTGCATAAAGAAAGACTTGCCCGCATAAAACAATGAATATACTATAGGTTTAATTATAATGAAAGATGTGTTGGAATAACTGGAATGTTTTACAAGAATATGTATTATATTACCAGCAGGTTTGATTTTAGTATCACTTTTTTTCGAGTAATAAAATTGAAAATAGATAGTTGCTAAGATCGCTCTTGTGATGCTATGTCCGAATGATGCTACCTATTGTGATCTTTTGACATAACTGAGGAGACAATAACCTCACGTCACGTTTTCCATATTTACGAAAAATGTAGAATATATATAAATAATAATAAAAATACATGAAATATATCACTAAAATATATATTATAATATAATATAATCAATTACATAGATATTGATGAATAAGAAATAAATTCTCACTTCTCATACTTTGTGATATTTAACGGAATATTTCCACCAGATTGTATATATAATAAGCCTTGACAACATAATTGATACGCCCGAAACTTTTTTGAACAAAAATGTACAGAAGTACCGGTAGATCTGAATTATACAGTACAACCACTTGGTGGCATTTACTCCTTCACCAAAACTTGGATGATGTTGACCTCAAATATCGGAGACTCTAATTGATATCGTAGTTGCTTTATATCAAAGGTGAAGGATTGATGTTTTGAACCTGGCCCTTCCACCAATATAAACCAGGGAAAACAGAAAATAACTCATCTTTCAATCAAGTTATTATTCTTCATGATGATAATTTTCCAATTTCCAAGGATTGAACTCGATATTCAAAATACAGAAAGATAGCGAGGCAATAACAAGCCGGAAACTCTATTCAAACTGAAACTAAACTCTTGAACCATCCAAGTATTCAACTAAAACATCATGTCAGTCACCGAAATAAGACATCATTATTCATATTACCAATTCATAATAAATAATGTAATGTACAAGTTTTACAGAATTTGCCTCTCCGCATTTATTCGTTCATTCATTTGCAAGTTTTTTTTTCGTACGCGCATTGAAGACCAGAACCAGACGATTTAGAGACTGATCACCATCAAAGTGTGTATCAAAAGTCAGACCAGTATCAAATAAATCTACATAGTTCCAAAAAATCAACATTCATATATTTTTTTCAGACAAAAAAAAATTAATTGGAGCAATTGTTTTGAAATGTTTATATTTATTACAAGAGATAACACTAGAATACAGGCTTGTACACAAAATCCACGTGATATATATATATATATATATATATATATATATATATATATATATATATATATATATATATATATATATATATATATATATATATATATATATATATATATACGTACATATTTTCGTATTTCGTGCATTTCCGAAGAATGAATAATGATTTATGATTTATACAGAAGAAAATTGATTGAATATTTTTTCGAGTATGTCCATCCATCAAAGTGAATTGGTACCCATCGTAACAGTGTATGTGCAGTATAATGAAGCCGATATACAGTTGCTGTAACCTATCAATTTTACTACATTTCAACAAAAAATGCTCAGTATTTTGGTCGTCCTCTGTGGCTCAGACAGCTGAGACACCGCTTTAGAAACTGATGTCACCGTTGGGCATGAATTCAAGACGCACATAAGGCATGGGTTTTTGTGAACGTTACTTCACTCATCATCACCTCACAGATTATAGTAATTATCACTCACTCAACCGTCCCATTGTAGCTGTTGGTGGGATCGTTAAGCAAATAGTAATCAATGAAATTTCATATTCAATCATTTCGAAAAACTTGGCACCTCTACTATAATTTTCAGCGATTCATCTGAAAATTATTCGTTAGTATTAAAGTTATGAAAATTAATTCAAAAATTACTGTTCCAGAGAGAGAATGTTACCAATAATTCCAGACTGCTTCGTAACTGTTGTCACAAGAACACAATATTATATCACATAAAAACGAATAATTCTTAATGAAAACAATAAATGTGGAGCCAAATGATAAACGCATGACATAGGATGTTGAAATATGTAGATGAAAGTATATGACATTTTATTTCATAATATAATAATAAAATGGATCGATAAATAACGAAATATCTCCATGGCCAATTTGGATGAGAAAACAAAAATTATTCAATTAATGTGTAACTATTTATCAAATGTATCTTTTTCATCAATATAATAATATCAATACCATGGTAATTTAATCAATCTGAGAACGTTTGGGATCAAACAATATCACATTAAATATATGAAATGATACGGCTATTATTCCAACGATCGTCGGTATAAAAAGCGACACAAAGACCCAAATAGAACAATGTGAATGCCAGCGATGCGGGATGAGGCTATAAACAATTGTATGGCTTCACAAACACCGGGCGTAAATTTAACACCACGTCCAATTTTGCATGGCATCCATATTTTTTTGCACACGTTCACCTTTGAAATGCATATAAAAGAATTTAAAAATACTACATTATTTCTATTTGAGATATTCTCTTATATATAAATATTTCAGAGTGTATATAAGTTCCGACAGAGAAGTATATATACAAAATCTCAGATGTGAAGAGAAATCTATGCAAAATATATCCAGTAGTATAGGACAATTTATTCTTATTCGTTTCGTGCGAGGAAACTGGATTCAAAAACGAAGAACAAAAAAGAAGTATTTATTCAATTATTCTGTTTCTGCACCCGGCAAAATGATCATAAGAAATAGAATAATTATATATACGGTAGAATAAAATAACTTGTATGTATTCCTTAACAAATTCGTCATTCGATTGGTATAAGTACCTGAAGAACGATGTCTATGTTTGTGTTGAAACAATGGACTATTTACCACAAGATGTCGCCAGCTTTTTGTGTGTTGATGACGTATGTGCTGGTAACTATTCTCGTCTGAAATGGGTGAACAAAATGATCTGGCGTCTTGGTTTATTCAAAGTGTGTTTACTGCAAATAGAGAAAAATTGTATTTACATTTGAGTATGTTTTGTTGTGATTGCATGTGTGTATTAATTCACAATCAATGGTCCCACAATTGAATGTATACTTGTGTATGTGGTTTGGGTTGAGCACTTGAGATAGGTCTATATAAAAAATGAGAATATAAATACATGTATACTGATATCGAATTATCACAAGTATAAACCTACATTAAACCAAATGAGAAATATCTCTAACTGGGAAATTGAATTTCATATTACTTTTCCACTTGATTCGTTCCAAATTCAAATGTATTATATTGTTTCCAACAATTGAACCATCTAGAGTAGAAGAAGACAGATTTTTTTTCTCGAACAATTCAAAAATGAATATTGAAACAATTCAGTGATTTTATATGAAATTTTATTTTTTATAATTAAAAAATTGTTGACTTCTCTGTATAGACTTGATTGTTTCGTAATAATGTGGAGTTGCTGAATTCTGTGTCGCTATTTCACAATGCCCTGAACAGAAAAAAAAACCTACAACAGTGTACCATTACGCAACTGCAAATTATTTGAACAACAATTAATCCATAAAAAGGTGACAACATATGATTAATATATTACATATTTTATATTATGTATGATATAACTTATATTATATACTATTTATTTTTTCTTGTGAACCATTCTTGCTTTGTTGAATGCTATATTTATTATAAACTTTTGATGAAAATATAGGTATTCATAATTAAGGGGGATACAATATTTTATCG
>OZ023332.1:31684429-31746929 GCA_964007535.1 Brachyptera risi
GTATGTATATATATATATATATATATATATATATATATATATATATATATATATGTATATATATATATTTATATATATATATATATACATCTATATATATATATATATATATATATATATATATATATATATATATATATATATATATATATATATATATATATATATATAACCGAACTGACGTTGATGAAAATATACAATTGTAATCAGTGAAGCAGCACAATTTTCAACTTTCCGTTACCAAGTAATGATCATACAGATTCACGAATAAGGATGAGCAAGCTTTTTTAATGAGCTGCAAAACATTGAAAAAATTATTGAAAATGAATCTCAATCACTAACATTTGATATATTGCCCACTGTTTCAATTATAAGCCTTCTTTTCATAACTTTTGAAGAATTTCGATTTTCCGTCACATTATTATTTCACAGTGTTATTTGCTAGAATTTTTTTCGTATCAATAATCTTTTCTCGTCACTTCTCTTGACAGATTATCATTTCTGTATTAGGTTTCCTACACAGATGCGTGTCAAGTTGTCGTCAGTGGTCATTATTGGTCACCCGATTAGTCCGCGTAGTTAGTTCACTATAACGCCTCATAAACCTCATCCCACGTACCACAACTTCAAATAGACACTCTAAATCAATTGTGAAGAACTCGAGTTTTAACATTTACTTAAATGGGAATAATTTCCTGTCATAATAACGAAATCGAGACTAGTTTCTTGTTATGTTATCGAATGAAATTTTAAATCTTTTTTTTTATATAAAGCATCCAAGTTCTCAAACCTAATCAACATTATTAATGTATGTGTTGATTAAAAACTTGATATTATTCAAGATAAATTCAGAAACCAGATTTACGTTGAATTAATTTTAGTTCCCGCAGTTCTATTTTCAAGGTTATAGTAATAATTTTTAATAATCGAAATAATTTATCATTATATTTGGTCATTAAATCATCACTACAGCTCTCACGTGAGCATGAGTTCCTTTTTTAAAAACGATGACAGTACTTTCGGCTGGTCAGTCGAGGTCTCGTGTTTTCTTATTGCCTAATAGTATGTAACTTGTTTGCATGTAATCGTGTTTCGCGGCAAACTTGGTTTTACTTCAACTTCGTACAAAAACACGACTTAAATTTTGTCTATATTCTATCTTCTGTCTTCGTCCCACCCAAGACGGTCCCACTAAGTGAGAGAATCTAACGGCCACTAAAAACAAACATATCATACTCGAAACAAAACTACATCATAATTTTAAAACTAAAATATGTCGTTTCAAATTCTAATCTGATGGTAGTTATAAATTTAAAGAAAAAAGGAGATATTTATTCCATGAAACACAGAGCCGAATAGTATAGGTATTTTTATCTCATTTTTACTGATACCTGAGTCTCCATTGGATGTTATGAGTATGGTTTTATCATGGCTAATATACATACCTATGCATTCGTCATATAATACCGGTCGTAGTTAACGAGCTCCTATGATTTGTTACATCGAGTTATTGAGAACATAGCAAGACGGCGTGGTTTTCAAAGGATAACCCGCGATTATCCATTTATGGTCAGGTAAAAGCACTTACAAGTGTTCTGTGGTTATCGTTAACTAATCTTATTGCCTAAATCTAGAGTTCTTTGTAATCATCTTATGGGAGTCTTATTTTTGTAGATGGAACTACTTTTCGAAATATTTTGTTTTGTTAATTGATCTCCATTCTCAAAGTGCTATAAACTAATAGTAATTTGTGCATATAATTAAGCGTTATTAATATTACAATTGCGATTGAAATCTTACACATGCAATTAATTGGTGTACGGATTAGAATCAAACTCTTCAAGTTATTCGAATTTGAACTTGATATATAAAAAACTTACAAAAAAAAATGTAAATTACACTCAGAAAACTATTTTATTTTTTCATTTGATAACTTGAAGAAAAGTTATTTTATTAATACCTTTTAACTGATTCTAAATCAGTAAGCTGGCTGGTCATCATAACAATAAAATAAGTTGACAATCATAATACATCAAAATAGGAAATATAATTTATTGCTGAAAATTATGGGATGAAAACTTCTTAGCATGCTTATCATTTGATGGCGTAATAAAAAAGACGCATGCGTACATTCAGGAAGAGCACAGATCGACGCTTATGAACATTAAAGTTCAGAAACTATATAACAGCATCTGATTCTGTAGCACTGCACAAAGCTTTTAAATTGTCTCTTTTCTGTCTCGAAAGGAAGGTGGAAAAAAAGCATTAAATAATTAAGTATTTCACGACATGCTTACGGATAGCTGTTAATTATACAAGTGTCTTCATAAATTAATCAGCATCGTAGCAATAAAACGATTTGAAATTCAATAGTCATTAAACAGAAATATGTGTGGTATGACATAAAATAATAACTATCTATTGTGTGTGCTAGCTTGTAAAGTTGATACCTTATAGAGATGTGATTTGAAAAATACAATATGATAACTAGAAAAAGAATAACTTATTGTCTGCAAAATATAATTTTATCCAACGCATGAGAGATTGAATCTTTTGAGCAGCAATTGTAATCAGTCAATATATTATTGAAGGCGATAACTTGAGCCAGTAATGAGCTCCAATATATAATGGGAACACATATGGTAAGGACTACCATAAATAAAGGATGTATATATATATATATATATATATATATATATATATATATATATATATATATATATATATATATATATATATATACATATATATGTATGTATATATATATATATATATATATATATATATATATATATATATATATATATATATATATATATATATATATATATATATATAAGATATTACCGATGAACTTTGATATTGTCTAAAAGATAATAATAATAGATTGATACAAATAATAGTTTTAATAGAAAATCAAAGTTGAAAAATTGAAAATAATAGATGAAAATATGGTTTCATCTCTAGAAATTTTAGTAACTTTGAGCCGGATCAACGTTTTGACTTTCTGTGAATTCGGCCCCAGAAGTTTGAGGAAATTAATAAAATTACAGAAAATCGAATGAATTAAAGATCGGAGTTAGAAAAACCTCTCATATTCAAGTTTTAAGTAAACGCATATAAAAAATTAATGTAATATTATGAATGCGATTTTTTCATCTCAGTTTCCAGTCTTGTTATACAGAGTGTGGGCTCGCTTCAGACCGACGAAGACGGCACGTGAATGATATGTAACGTGATTCAACTTGTATAACTCAAACTGCTCTAACTATAATATTAATTCATGTTTCTTATCATATTACGACATCATTTTTCTAACAATCGCATTGTTATCATTCTGAGACTAATTATATAGAAAGTAATTACAATACGCAAACACCTTCGCACTGTGAATATATTCATTTACTTGGCATACTTCTATACATTCCTCCTCATCAACCACAACCAACTCATCAACGCCTCTTCAACAACATTTACTATAGTCATACTGTTCTTTTATCCATCGCATAAAGACCTACAACATCAAATAATACATGCAGCGATGTCTTGCTACAATTCACGTTACGAACAACTACCCTTTAGATGTTCTGGTCAGACAATCTATACTGGAAACTGTTGTAGTATATTTTACCAACCTAACTTAGATATATATATATATATATATATATATATATATATATATATATATATATATATATATATATATATATATATATATATATATATATATATATATATATATATATACATGGTACTGTATAATAATTAATTGGCTAACTTGAAAAAATTTTGTTAGGTGAAATAATTGCTTGCACTTGTATGAGACACGCCCATACGACGACACCTGTCACTTATATGTAAAGGTATTGGATGGTTTCGACTCTAAGCTTGCGTATAACTTCGTCTCCGTGTATACGGTCAATAGTTTATTTAATAATGTGTATATTGTATAATTTTTGGTTCACATGTAGACTAGAACATATTCTATCAACTGGAACTAAAGGTGATACGATTAATTGAGTACTTTTTATTTTCACCCAAAACATGCATAGCCGAGAATAGACTATATATTCAATACTGAGGTATATAATTAGATTTTATATCAATTCTGATTTTTTTTTTCATTAATGATCGTGCTATCTCATTGCCTTACTCTGATGGGAAGAATAGTTTGTCTGAATGAAGAAAATGATCATCAGGCTTCAACTTATTAGTTTGGACCAAGATTCCACGAATCAATCCAGAATCGGCATACAGAATAGTCGAAAACTAAGTAGCAACATCGTATATAATCTCGTATCTTGCCTAATCGCGAGTTTGACCAACTACAAGGTTAAGTACTATATTATTCTCACAATGAGTAGATTAATAACTCGGCGCAAATCAAACAGAATTTATTTTTATTCATCTGTGTCAGTTGTGTGGATCATTCAATATGCATCTATACAACTACCGTAAACTCATCTCCCTATTCATTTTTTTTTTATTTTCAACGCACATACTCATTGTGTTCCATTATATAGAATTCATTATCAGATCATTTGATGGACACACACCTTACAATGAGATGATACAAACTTGGATGCACTAAACAAAGCAATTGTGATTATAGAATGGGAACAGATACGATCTGCATATCGCTAACATATACCTTGTACATAATTTGCAGTAACCTCACGACTATTGCTAGCTTTATGCATGCGAAATAACATCATGTGACTGAGGTTACAAGTCTGTGTAGTCTGTGTATATTTCTAATGTTTAGACTTAGTTCAGCTCCCACAATATACTTGCAATGGGAGGGTCTGCATTTTCTTCGCCTATGTTTATATCTAGAACTAGAAGAAGCAGTCAGTCCGTCAATTCTATCTGTATTGATGACTATGATCCCTAATGAGATCAATCCATGTTGGAACCTTTCTCAAACATGGTTGACAAAGAATTGAATTGAGTTTATTAATGCATTAATTTATATTTGAATAAATAAGATCACAATAATATATATATATATATATATATATATATATATATATATATATATATATATATATATATATATATATATATATATATATATAAACGGTATTGTCAAATCATGACAATTTCCCCACTACGACGTGAACCCAGAACATCTTGGTCTGATTCCAATACTTTACGCCACTAAGCTAAGCGAGCATCCAAATTTAGTTTTCCAAAGAACTTTCTCAAATTTCTCTTGTCATATGAATGTGTCGATTATTCGACTCAATTGGGGAACCCACCTACAAAAATATATTCTTTGGCATACATTGATGCATCAATATTGAAATAGTATATTAAAAATCTGAAATGAAAGGAAGTTGAAAATTCCGAGAAAATTTGGGAAAATCCAGTTGCAAAATCCGTTAAAGTGTTACCTACACCAAACCCAGTAGATGGGCCTAGTTACTAGTTAGCACGATGATGACAATTTGATACATTGGTTGAGTAAACCTTCTTCTATCAGATGAACTAGATTTCATCAGCACACCTATAGCCATTTTGATCAAAATTTGATGGTTTGTCATCTTGATTTACAACAACAACAAAATGGCGTGACTTTCCCTGGTCTTTGCCAAACGCATATGGCTAAACTGTTTATTTTAAGTACAGTTCAAAGTCAGTTGTTTTACGAACACATCGATACTATACATGACATAATATCTGAAAAAGAATTCAAATTAAATATGTAACGCGAGATACATGTTTTGTGAACATTTTCAGTGTCAATCAAAGCATAAACAATCATGGTGGCTTTCCAGATCAATGTACTTACTGAAATATTGTCTATCTAGAATAAGCATTCTCAATATGTTCACAAATAATCATCCTAGTGGAAACGTTTCGCCCTATGGTGACGGGGTCGCCTTAAATATGGGTACCCGCTTAGCTCAGTGAGTAAAGCATTGGGATAAAACCAAGACGTTCTGCGTTCAACTATACCAGAGTTAGTACTTCTTTATAATTTGACAAAAACGTTTATACATATCAGTAATGGATCGCATGAATGAAGAAATGTTCTGCCATATATATATATATATATATATATATATATATATATATATATATATATATATATATATATATATATATATATATATATAATATATATATATATATATATATATATATATATATATATATATATATATATATATATATATATATATATATATATATATATATATATATATATATATTGCAGAACATTTCTTCATTCATTCTTTCATTCATTTATATATATATATATATATATATATATATATATATATATATATATATATATATATATATTATAATATTATTATTATTATTCACTTATAACCGATACTTCAAATATAGTTCTTTCGTAATAATTCAAGGAGTCCATCACGTTTTGTTGAACATATAATTAATCTGAAGATTTGAATGTTTTTACGATATATATGAAATAAAATGTTTCTGCTATGTCAGACAGTATGGGTGGTCTAGTCGTCAGTGCCACTCTATATATGATTAAGTTAACCACCTTCAAGTTTTCCTCTCTTGTCTGCATTAGTTATCGTAGATCCCATATACCCAAATGTAGTATGTTTCATTAAACAGTAAGCACTCGATAAGTTCTAGAGATACTTCAACGCTTGACGAATGGTTGTAGCATTATTAACGAAGAGGTTTATGTGTAAAAACAATAGTAATTGTAATTGTTGAATAACACTTACCGGTAGGTCTGTCGGCGAGTGATGTCGCGAGATGGTGGGTGGTCATCGGCAATCAAACATACTAAATATATGTACTTGAGAGGCGCAAGAAATAATGTCAACGCCGGGGTCGGGTAAAGGGGGAGGGAGGAGGGTTGGGGTGGAGACACATTTCCTACTTACTTTTGCTGTATTTTAATATAATCCTACCACGTACAGAATGCAACTCATAGAGTACACTTCTATATAGACTGGAGAGAGAGAGAGAGAGAGAGAGAGAGAGAGAGAGAGAGAGAGAGAGAGAGAGAGAGAGAGAGAGAGAGAGAGAGAGAGAGAGAGAGAGAGAGACGGACTAGACGAGATAGAGAAATGAAGCCTATAACCAGATTGATAATGATCCACACAGCTAACTGAGCTATACGTAAGCAGTTCAGCCGCCAAGTTATTGCTCTTCAAGCTCGATTATGAAACATTTCAAGCATTTTAGTACTCTAATCATTCTAAATTACTCGCATTTTTTCTTAATAAACACTCATGCATATTAATTTTATTGCATTTTTTTTAAATGTTACGATTCGATAATATGAAGTAACAAACATATCAAACCTGAAATAAATACTTGAAAGTTATTTCATTGAAACAAATCATATGAAACAAAAAACAAGTAAGTTTGTTCAGTATAGTGTAATAAGTTCATACTTTGAACTCATTTTATTCTAATTGTGATTATAGTATGGACCCAATTACAAACCAGATATATGGTATCAGAAGAAAAGTGCTAGAGTGCAATAATATAGTTCTACATTGGTTATGGTAACTTTTATAAGCATGATCGTTACTGTACTTTACAAATTACAACGATGTGTGAACGATTTTCAAGACGTTCTTTTCATCATGTGAGAGAGGAAAACGAGATAGGTATTATAATCATATAGACTGAACTAGAGTAGACATGACAGACAGCACAGCTAACCAAACAAGACAACCACTAAGTTTGTTTATTACTATCTTTCAAACGTCAGGACGTTCAGAAGTTTGTGTCGTGCGCAATACGTGAGATTATTGGTGTACATATATATATATATATATATATATATATATATATATATATATATATATATATATATATATATATATATATATATATATAAAATTAATGTTTGTGGAGTTGTATATATGTACATGTTATGTACAATTCGTCGATTAACTTACCTTCACCCTTCAGTCTGACATGTAGCCTATCCATATTTGTATATATATATATATAGTTGCATTTGCAACGGACGTTGAGTTTATGCCCCTTTCTCTTCAGAAAACTACATTGTCAGGGAGACCATCAGGATCCAAGTTAGAGATAAACGCGTGGATAACAAAAGTATTCTCGTATTAAATCGCCAATAAGTACGCGTACAATACTGTATAAAAATATCAAAAACTTTTCGATCGTGTGGTTCTTGTAAAACTGGTTTATTGTTGTATAAAATACAAGGTCTTGTAAATAAAATGTTGATTTCCAGCATCACATAGAGTCATATCAAAGAGTGTACACGCGTGCGGATAGAAAGATTGGTCCTTTTATGGTCAAGTAATTCCAAGTTCAATGAGCACCGTAGTATAATTATGATTGTTAAATTAAATTGAATGCAGAATATGAGCAAGCAGCAGAGAGTTGACGAAAAAACGATCCTCATCGTTTGTGTATTAAAAGTCCTAATAAGCTGTACCATTATGCGCTGCATAAATAAGATTGACGGCAACGGACAATTAAACCTCATTAATGGTTGAAAAGACGTGTCGATTAATCTTGGGTCTATTGTCGGGTAGTAAATGTCATACAGTAGACCAGATTGCGGCAAGATCAAGGCAGTGGAAAATGAAGAGCAAAACTTCATGAACAATGTCATTGTCAGGTGAATGTTAAGAGCGTCACCATGTATGCGGGGTGTTGCATGAAGTAGGCCTACACTAGAATATTCACATGTGCCAAAATTATACTTCCTACTACTTCCTTAAGAACACTATATATAATGTTTCCATTTGACGCAAGAATTATACATTTGATATAGCTTGATAAATTTACTAAGAAATCGATCTATTCCAAATTAGGTAAGTCCAAGCCATCATTATGGCATTCAATCGTTTGAACAGCTAATCCCAATAAGGGCACCCAACCAAGTGTTTTTACTTGGAAACCATCAAGTTTTATATAGACTATTTGATTTCATGAAAAGAAAATGTAGTATAGGCCTCCATGATACACTATTGCCTATTGGTATCGATAATATATCGAAGCGCACGCTTCCGACACATCTGCGGTATTCATGTTATCAAGCCGAGAGCAAGCTAGATATGCTTCCAGGGCAAGCACGCCATTGGAATAATCAAACGTCGCTTTGTACCATTCATAACCTTAAGACGTCCATAATCGTCCGCGAAATATATAAGAGAATGGAGAAGCGTGATTGTTTCTGGTAGAATGATCAAAACAATTGAAACAAGTGTCGCACCAAGAAAATGGCCCCGACAAGTGCGTGGAATAACTCTCCTTTGATGTAAGATTGCCGGCAGTGGGTTGAACAGGTGTTGGTATAGGTGAGATGATGACCATAACCAGGTCCGGATAGAGAGACTGTGAGGCGCGTAGATAGTTTGAAGGCGCGCGCGATTGCTACTTGGGACCGAGCACCTAGCGCGCGAATCAACAAGCAAAGGCTGTGACATTGCATGAAGCCGACAGACGCAAACCAAACAACGGATCGAGAAGGCAATGGAATGCGATCACAGTGATTGACGATCACTTGATCGAGTCACGGTAGCGCAGGGTAGAAAACAAAACAGCGGTTCATGAAAAGAGTTTTAAACATGTACAAGAAGTTTGACTGATGACTGAAAGAGCGAATTTAAATGATGCTGTGTACGGGTTTGATGCAATAAACCTGTCACATAGATCTGCAGGCCAAAACGGAGGGTTATCGGTTACGCCAGGGTCTGGACAATAACCAAATAATGGCAGAACGTCAGTGATGATAGTCGATACTGAGTAACATGCAGACAGAACCTGCAGCTACCAGGTTTCAACAGCAACAATGATTAACCGAGATCTTGATTCACTTATGCAGAGGTTGCTCACAAGGTCGAGTTTAACTCGCCATGATCTTCTCTGATCACAAATCACGACAAAACTTTGTGTTTAGGCTCTCATTCCGAACATAAATCTATATCATATAAATACAGGTTACCTGTGTGCTTGTATTCAGCTTCACAGATCCAATTAGATGAATTTTTGGGAAACATCACGACCAAAAATACTGCTCCTGTCATTGATAAACAAGTTTCCTTAAATACTATGGACTGAATTATTCTGGTCAGGAGAGTCGATGGCTGGCTCATTATAAAATGTCCTCGACATTAAAGATAACGTAAGTCAAAACAGTAGAGCGATACAGGTTTGAAACATGCGAGACCAAAATCATATATATGTTTATTGGAAGGTAAATGCAATAAATAACATTGATTGGATTACGTCTTCATATCTTTTGTAGCATCATTCAAAGAACAACGGCCAATCAGTGGCAAAGAAAAATCTGGAGAGACGAAAGGGGTCCATAATATAAAAAATTGTGTGAGATCAGAAGTCGTGAATACTTTGATAGAATAATTTCTCATGACAGTTATTATTATGTCCTTCAACTATAAAACTAACAGCTTAAAAAGAACTAATAATCGTTAAGGATAGTGATCGTCTACACTCTTTTGATGTGTCACTGTTTAATGTACATTCAACAGTCGCTGTTATCATGAGCATCTTTGAAAAAGAAGCAATTATATTACAAATTTTTGTAAATCAACCGAATGACTAAATACAGTTTTGTGTATTCTACGTGTGTTTCACAAACACTATCATATTGTTTTAATTAAGCATTATACCCTCGTTAGAAAACGAATTTTGCCGTCAAGGTTTATTGCATAAAACATGTCATACGTCGTTCACCCGCACCACACACTCACACACATACATACACACGCAATATAATAATTCAATAGTATTTATTTTAAAGACCACTATTATAACATCACGTCTAGTATAGCATGGGGGCTCATATAATACTTCCTTTACTACAATGTAGAAGTATTAAGTTATGGTTTACAGAAACAACTTCCTCTCCAGGTATATTAATAACGGTGAGAATTGTATCAATTATTAATAACTATGGGATATTCCACCTGCATTTAATATGAACATGAAACCACGAAAGTAGCACCTGATGATATGAATATTGCCTTCAAAACGGTTTGAGTGTCATCCGGAAAACACCTCTTTCCCTCAATGAGTTTATTATCGTGTAACAAATAAAAAACTAGCCCACGTCCAAATAAGGAATATCCGCTGAAAGAAGAGTACAATTTTCCCTCTTTTGAGTCAGCAACGTCTCTAAGCCTCAGCCTATGTGAGAGCAAATGTTTTGAACTTTTGATCATATAATATTGGGCTATGCATGGCTATCGTTTCCCCTTGTGTGAGGTTAAGTTACAATAAGGGTTGGGAGAGCACCTGACACGATGTTTGCTATGATATCCAATATTATACTTCTATTAAGTCATAAGGTTTCACGTATCATATCTCGTCATAATCCTAAGCCTATGCCCAAGAGGCCTGTGCTATTGTATATCATTACGCGACTAAGAAGTAGCAGCTATCTATATGCTCACATCAGCACTTTGATACCAAACAATATGAGTGAGTGAAACAATCAAGACCTACAACTCATGGTTGCTGAAGTAAAAATACATTATAGGTCCATTGCAATCGTAGTTTATAGTATCGAATGTTCTTCATTAGGCAAGATAAGGGAGGAAAAAAAAACGAAGAAGTCGGAAAAGTGTATTTGCTGAATACTTTATCGCATTTAGAGATCGTGTACTTTTAATTCAGATATTTAAATAATATTTCTTCTGTAAGATACTAAAATTATAAGGTGATTTGATTGTGATGATGGAAATGGCAGATGGTGTGAACTTTTTTCATCTGCACCCATAACTACATCCAATGTTCATCCGTGGCATTCATATAATAATAGTGAGTGATTAATTGTGATATCAAAACTGGATAGTTGAATCACTGACCATCACTATAGCGACTGAACTACGTCATTCAGGAGAACAGGATTAGATTCCTACCATAGCTGACCATCGATCCTGATAGAATTTTTCTTATTACTTATGTCGTTAACGCTATGTAAGTAAACGCTGAGATTAGCACACTACTTTCTCAAAAACTCTTCACAAACCTTTCCATCATCTTACGCATCATTCATCGATGCCAATAGATCTTGGTTATAGAGTGTGTCGTTTAACTCAATAAATGAAAAAAACTGCCGTGCTATTCACACTATTCGTACTATTGTACACTTCATTAACGATATCACATGGTTTTATTCTATTTTACAGACAAAGGATAACATATTTCAATTAATCATTTTGTCTTATTGTTATGATGAAAAGCGAACTGTTTATCATAATGCTCAGGTGATCACCGGGAGCTAGAGCCATGGTTCACACCGGATATGCAGGTCATGGAGAGGAGGCTATATGTTACTCGTGTAAGACAATGGGGTGATGGCACAGGCCCGCCACGGGCTACATCAGATGCACACCGGCTGATAATTATCATAACAGTCAAGAGTGAAATAATAGAATGTCGGAGATCAGTTGCAGAATGAGTAGAAGCATTGGCTGTTGGTGGTACCCTACGGGTAATACTGGTGTCAAAATGTATAAGGGTGAAAGAACGTATTAAAACGTACGAATACAGGTGATAGGATACCGGTCCTATCCAGGGCCGTGTTAAGGCCTGGTCCCACGGGGACCGGGCCCAGGATGAAAAATTTTCAAGGAGCGTTAGCCCCTCAAAAAAATGGTGAATATATTTTATGAATATATTTTTTATATATGGGTTTCACCCAAAGAACATTGAGGGAGTGGAATGGGCTGTGCAAAGAAGAAACAAGAGGAGCCGAGAGGATTGAAGAGTTTAAGAGGAGGATTGAAAGAGAAGAACAACTGCCACCGCGCAAACGTGCGTAACTGCAGTGATATGAAGAACACAAACAAACAACAACAAAAATCGGGCCCAGGGGGGCAAAATATTTTGATACGGCCCTGCACTTATGGGATCTCAATGATGTAATCATTTGATCAATTTAAAATCTAATTATCAATTGATAGTACCCCGAAAACGTGGCATATGCATTGTAAGATATCAAAAAATATGTATTGTTACATATTAAATGTTAAATATGCACGGAATTGGGCTGCTTTCATTTCGTTTTAGAGTTATATATATATTGTAATTGTGATATACAAAATAATGGTTTTTAACATTTTAGTTTGAAAGTGTAATAACGCCATGCTATCGTCTTACCACCGCTCGACAGGTATAATATAAAATCACATCACAACTACCTTGTTATCGGTAAGTGGTACACAACACGACATCATCTTGCTCATACTGGCTGCCCGTTGCACTTGACTTGTCCACATATATGTTCAACTTACAACCGACTGTGTGTGTTTAAGGTGTAAGACGTATTGCATGCAAGAGCATTACAAATCAATACTGATTGTGTATATCAAGTCAAAATATGATTACACATATTGAAACTAATGAAAAATTGAGTCAAATATTGAATGATAAATGGAAAAATGAAAGAATTGAAAGGGAAGAACACCTATGAAAGAATCGAAGGTCCATGATTATTTTCTCAGAGGTAATGGAATCGCTTTTTTTTCTTTTTTTTTAATAACATCGAAACTTGATACAAAGTCATTGTTTCCCAATTGAGGCTATGAATGAAAGATAGAATCGTTTGGAAGGGGCACCACAAGGGCGATCTTACCACCCCATTTTGATTATTTAAAACTAATGAACTTGTGAAGCCCCATTTTATCGATCTCACCTTAATTGTCACACTTATGCCTAGTTAAAAATAATGGCTTTGTATCATGTTTTCGATGTGGATAAAAATAATATATGATAAATGATAAATGATATAATAAAATGAATAAATAAATTATAAATTGAAAATTAAAATTATGTTATGAGCGTAAATAGCTTGGCTACCTGTAATCATCGTAATTGTATGCTTGCGGATGATTTTAAAACAAAGTACAGTTGTATTTTGTATTTATAAACTATCAATATTTGATATTTTCAATTTTTAATACTGTATTCATATTGTGTTCAGCTATACTCACTGTATACTGATGAATAAGATCTATTGGCGTCGGTGAATGGTGAATGAGGTGATGGGAATAATAAGGTGGAATATTATTTTATTGTGTGTTTTGGGAAAGAGTAGGTCTGATCTTTTGAGAAAGAAGCCATCTCAGTATGGACCTATGAACGACTGAGGAAAACTCCGAAAACTTTCTCTCAGGATGGTCGACCATGGTGGAAATCGAACCACGGTCTCCTGAATGATGGTTAAGCGCGCTCGCCACTGATCCACCCATCTCAGTATTGTTTATACTAGATACATCTTATATCATATTAAATTTATGATCTCTCGTAATACACATTTCAAAGTGTATCGTGATTGTGTTTCACACTCTTTTTGAATTTATTTCTTGTTTTTTGCTTACATCTTCGAGTTTTTGCGTAGCCACGTTACAAATTGTTAATGCAAGCTAACATTCTAAAATAGAGTATTTAATTATTTATGGTTATTACTTTCTTGTTCCTTTAACATTTTTCATACATCCATTTCAAGTTTCTGAAACTTTATTGTATCAAAGAATTAAATAGTGTATGAATAAAAAAAATGACCAGTGCAAATAATTGTGCGAAATAAATGAAAATAGAGTCCTGCATGTAACTTTTGTATGAATTCTTATCAGTTTGAACTCTATACATAGAGAAAATATACAATTTCATCATTCTAATTCCTTTTTGATGGGTATAAATCATTAGCCAAAACGTATTAAAATATGTTTTGTTCAACGTATTTTTTGTTTAATTAAAGAGACTTCACACTAATGCATCAAATAACAATTCCATTACTATTTGCAAGACATAACTAGCGAGTGCTGGTAATTAAAAGTGATTTAAATGCATTATTCTCAGCTACAGTATACGTTCAACATGTAAGTGAAGCCTTTAGGTGTCTTGTGATCACTGTAATGACCATTTGAAAGAACCGATCATTTATTGCTTCCTGCTAATACGTATAGCTGATTGCCTGGCTTGTCAAGCTAACTGATTATAAAGAAGAATGGAGTATTTTTATATGTTCCCAATCTTGAAATACCACGTTATCAATACGAATAATAACTTCTTGTTCTATGAAAGGACATTCGTTCATGTTTTGATTACCGCATGTTCAATTGTTCATTGAGTTTTTTATTTAAAATACATTTTATTTTTCATACAATTCATTGAATTTATTATAACGAAAGAGAATATATGTGTTTTCGAATTAATTATCATAAGAAAATCGAGAAGAACCACTTCGAATCGATTGAAATGATCGTGAGTGTAGTAGCGTTCATACATATATTCTTAATCTTGAATCATTGCACAATAATATTTCAATCACTCTATCAATTACTAAATCACGAACGTGTTTTTCTGAATTGATCAACTGAACAACAGTTTATACTGTGGAGGTGGACACAAAACTTTGCAATTGTTGGATATTTTGTTTTTATACAAATTATATATTGTATTATGAAAATGGAATTGTTATTTTTTTTCATTTTGAAAATATATAGCTGTGATTACATTTATTGAGTAGATTGAGTATGCCTACAATGAAGTAAACATACGCATCTTCATGCTGCCTTTTCAGAAGGAAATATTCCAAGGTTTTCTCAGTTCCTATCTTGGATAATGTACAATAAAAACTGAGAATTTTGCAAGGAGAAGAATAAGATATTCAAAAAGATATATCAAACATTCACATTTCATATCATCCATCTTTCACCAGTTCCACCGGTTCCACTTCCATCTACAGTTGCTTGCTACAGCATATATTTGATGACACTTTGATTGGGATAGAAAATAAAAAAGCCAAGAAAGATATTTATTGATTTCTTTTTTCCAATTCGTATTCTATTCGAGTAAGTTTGTTGGACTTGATGAAATCTATAACGAACATATTTTCATCGCTTGTATGTCGGAGACAAAGTTCGCACATATGGCGACAGTGAAAAAGTAAATAAATTCACAATTTCAAAAGATATAATTTCAATTGTCATTTCTCACAACCTGTGTGATCAGTCCCTAGATAGCCAGATAGTTGAGTTTAATAAAACAAAGCATGATTTTATTTCTTCCATATCTCGTATCAAATATTTCCAGTCTAATATTATATAGCATATTTCAAGAGTTCCGTATAAACCATGTTGGTACAAACAGAATTCCGCTCTGAAATAGTCAACTCAAGAAGCAATAGCGTGTAACTCCGTTTGATCTCTGAGAGTTATGACTAGCCTGTAATAGAGGGCTTTTTATCAAAACAAACCTGTTTGGTTTCGTTATAGGCTTTAATCATATAGAAGCGGCAATATTACAACCATGCCTCAACCTGTGCGACAATCTGAAGGGGAAAAATGTGACTGGAAAAAATTGTACAAAAATTATTCATGATCTAGATTTTAGATTTGAATAATTTATAATGTCGATGTATCACTATTCTTGTATGATTATACATATATTTAAATCATACATAAATATTTCAATATTCGTTTTTACTCTTACCTTTGTTTCATTTCTGGCTATGTCGAATGATCATATATACAAACAAGTTCATTGTGCACTCACCGTGAAGCCTAAAACAGTACTGGAATATTCACTTGAACGACTGAGGAAATAAAAAAAAATTGATATATCACAATTACCAATATTAGGAACCGAATTAAAATATGAAAATATGAAATAAAAATGATCTGTTTCGAAATTATAAGTAAGATTATCGGTAGATTATAATCATCACTTTCAGAATACATAAAAATGATTGTCAATGTCATCAAAAATGAATATATATATATATATATATATATATATATATATATATATATATATATATATATATATGAAAATGAAATTAAAAATGAATATATATATATATATATATATATATATATATATATATATATATGTGTGTGTTTGTGTGTGTGTCCAGAAAAATCATTTGAACCAAATCAATGATTTGACAATCATCAATTGATTTCTTCTTTGAAGAAGAGACAAGTGATCGGAAATTATCAAGGGAAGATGCCATCCTGTAAACCTTGACTCAGCTAGAGATGCTATTACCACCAGTCTTCACTCGTTCTTCTTCTCGATCTAAGAAGACGATGCAAGCCGGGGTCGAGGTGACCAGGAAATACGAACATACGAGACTAACAATCTGACGATGCGGCGTATCCACAAATCAATCGTAATAATGAGCATAATAATAACTATATATACAACTTCAACAAGATACATCAGTCATCCAATCTGTATTCAGAGTCGCCGTTGACAATGACTAATAAATCATTATAATTGTTAGAAAACGATTTCTGCGACAATCTTATTCAGGGCAAGGAATGTGCACTTTGTTTGATAGACTCATTATAGAAAAGGAATAAGCGAGAAATGTATGACCATATACTAATCTATCTATCATGATTCTCGCTTCAAAAAATTGGGAAATAAATTCTTTCAGATATGTATACTTTGTGAATGTCTCATAATAATCATGATGAATATAAATGTGTGATATCATTTTTATTTCAATAAGAAAACGATTATTTGCCATAATACAAATATAATAAGTACATTATTTGGTTATGAGAATATAATTATGAGTACACGTGTGTCGTGCGTCATAACTTCGATTGAATATTCTCATTTTATGCACCAAATTGAATTCACCATATTTGAATGAATACATTTCATACTCGTGATTATAGTTGGAATGGTCACATAATATATATGGACGTTTATTCCCTTCTTGTTTATATATATATATCTATATATATATATATATATATATATATATATATATATATATATATATATATATATATATATATATATATATATATATATATATATATATATATATATATATATATATATATATATATATATATCGCCTCGACCAGGTTGAGACGTATTTTTATAATATCATAATATAATATTAATATATTATATAATATCATATTATACTATATTATATATTGAAATGCTGTAATATTCAGTATAGATTGGTCAAGTCCCAAGTTTCGTCGCGACCAAAATCTGGACCTTCTAATTTCCGGCTAGCTGCTCAACCCCGAGCTACCGAAACAACACTATTGACAGGAGACTATTTTTAGAGTGACGATATTTCATAAGGTTAGCTATATAGGGGACTAGAATTTTGTCATGGTATAACGATTGTACGTTACCATTAGTCCTTGAGCTACAATTTTACGTTACCTAGGCATGAGGAATGATTCTATGAAGTATAATCGCATCCAAGAAGTAATTATACACACACACATACACACACACATTTATATATATATATATATATATATATATATATATATATATATATATATATATATATATATATATATATATATATTACTACTACTTCTGAGCCTATACAACACCTCACATTTTTTATCAACATCGAAACTTGATAGAAAATCATTGTGTAACACACAGATGAAAAAAATTATCCTTTGGAGGAAACACCACAAATGCGATCCTACCACCACAAGAAATAATCAATCATACTATACTTTATTCAACAAAGAATTATGTAATAGTCTTAGGGATAGTTACAACTCAAATATTTTCATTGGGGAGAAAAACGCTTCAATCTCCTTACTAACTTGATCTTATTATTATTATTATTGAATTCCTCTTTGTTTTTCTCTCAGCTATTTGTACTTGTATTCATTATGATATCGGTAACTTCAATTACATTTTTCATTTCTCCCACATTCATTTATTTTCTCTATTCTCCATCCATTTTGTATTCTTATTTTATTCATTCTTTCATCCAATTATATTATCCATCTTTTATATATGATTTGGTCGTGGCCGGTTAGAAGTTGAAGTATACATCCAGTAATCAATTTCAAGGCTGAGGGAAACCACGAAAAATCATCAATCAGAATGAAAAATGTTAAAGTTGTTGATGTTTCGATGCTGAGGAGCATGTGGCACCAAAGGGGGAGGCCGACAATAACCATAGGCAGGCCTTGACTAGTCTTGGATACCTCAATTTACTGAACAACTGATTTGCTCATACCAATATCACCACTACTGGTTCTACTACGTAAAATCCAGGAAGAAGAAAGTAGAAGTTTGTAAGTAGAAGTGAAGAACGATTGAACGATGGTTCCTGCATGGCTGATAGGGGAAGAAAGAGACTGCTGGATCCTTATCTAATACATTTCGTGCCAGGCCTGGCTATAGCTCCAAGAGGCTAATGGCCAGTTCACACGAGGCATGGCAATGCCACCTTTGGAATATTAGCCTTCCAATGCTGCCGTGTGAATCAACAGAACATTGACATTGGCGGACTAAAAACATTTAGAGCTTGGTTCTAAAACCTAGCATTGGACTGCCAAGCTTTGGAACGTTGACAAATAGGAGATCAGTATTTCAGATTCGATCGACTACGAAAATCGATTATCGATAACGTCGTCAGCATTGTTATTGTCGTTTTCACTCATCTTTTAGGCCTAGGCTTATATAACCCCTGATAACTACAATGATAATAATACTAATAAGTAATAATCAATTCAATAATAACTTATAATAACTAATAATCAATATATTAATAACTGATAATCTCTTCAAGCTACCCAATACAAACAAAACCTGACAGTAAAAGACGATATTATAGGCTATGTCAGAATCAAGTATGGACATATTTGGCGCAAAAATAACAGACTCTCATCGGTTAACAATTCCACAACCTGCGACGTATTTAATACATTACTCAAAACGTACAGAATAAACTCCAATGTAGCATTGCAAGACTTGTGTGTGAATAGCATCGGTATTGGAACCATGCCTCTCAACTCTAGCATTGCAATGCCTTGTGTGGACTGGCTATAAGACTTCGATCGGTTAATAATTACCAGGAGAGCTACCTGTCATGGCAACATGTCTAGTCTCTGTGTATTTCCATTTTTGTTAGCACAAAATCTTAGCCCTGCTCTTGAGGAGGGCTTCGAAATGTGATAGATCATTCCGTCCAAGAGACCGTGAATTTGTTATTTATAATATATTGTCATTGTTGGTAGCTTTTTCAGTCAATATCAACCAATGAAAGTCCTAGCCTCTTGGAGGCCTAGCACATTTTTTCAAGTTAATTATCAGGTAAGGGTCCAGGAAGTAGTGGAGAGCTATGGTTGCCACGAGGCACGTGACATATATGCAGGCAGTGGCAAACCTGAATGCCATATCGAGAGCGTACACAAGAGGCCTAAATGTGGTGAAGATTGATATTCAATATCAAACACCTATCAACATCTTGATGGAACCGAGAAGTAGGCCTACTGTCTCAGTTATAGGATGTTTTACTTGGGAGACAGAACGATCGGCTGTGCGACACGATCAGCAGTTCCGGTGATTTCGTGATATTGTGAGCAATATGATGATTATAAAATACTCGTCATCATCAAAGAGGTTTTTTTTATACTTACCTAACTTTGATGGAAAAAGTAGTTGGAAATAAAGAAATATATATAGTGCAATCGATGAAGCACTCATTAACCGAGTGTGTACTGGTTTTCTTGTATTTTTTTCAATCGAAGGTGCACGGTTTAACCTCTCATATCGTTGCTTCAAGCCCTGCTTGCTGTAAGAGTGTGAGGGTAGTTATGATGAGCTTGACTATTCATCGTGGTGACTCGACCATTCCATCCCAGATATCTCGATATTGGATCATTTCCAAAGAAGCTTGATTATGCAATCATTCATCACCGCGGCACATGCAGCGCAGTAGTTAACACGCTCGCTTCATGTGATCCGGCATATGTGAGGGGCATATCGGACCTGGCTCGATCCCCGCCACCGTCCATATTTGAAGGAGTTTTTCGTGGTTTCCCTCTGTAGTCTAGGCTAAGCTGGGATTGTTCCTTCAATATAGGTCACGACCGTTCCTTCTCACAATCCTTCCCAATATCCAAGAAGCCTTCATCTCACCGTCCCTGTCCCATCATCTCACTAATCATTCCGCCGACGCCAATAGATCTTAGTTATCATTATATTGCGTCGATACACCCAATATAGAATAGAAACAATAGTTCCTCCTGCTTAGGTGAGGTAAAAAAATCTGAGCTATTTATATATATATATATATATATATATATATATATATATATATATATATATATATATATATATATATATATATATATATATATATATATATATATATATATATATATATTATATATACAATATAGCTATCAAAATGGATATATATTTTCTACGTACAACCGACAACTACAAGTGTGACCAACATTCATGTTAAGTGTTTCCAGAATTCACAATTTTTATTGTACAAACCCCAGCATGAATATTTGAAAACTTCAAATTTCGATTTGTAAATATAATCTACAATCAAGATGAAAATCAATTACTGTCAGATCTTCATCAAGAAATAAGTGGAGAGTGTCTTGGTCTAACAGTTGAAATTGCATGATCATTATAGTTAGGTTTGACGATGATTTGATGCTATATAATTTGTATCTAGCCTTTGATGCTACTATAATTAAAATGTACCCTTTCTAGGAAAATCCAATTCACTGTCTTAAGACGTTTGATATAGTTCTAATAAATAATAGAAATTACCAGAATACAAGGCAATATAATATACTGTGTGTGCAAAATGTGTGAAAGAAAATAAAGCAATGCAACGTGTTAGTTATGAATATGAATATATATATATATATATATATATATATATATATATATATATATATAATTATATATATATATATATATATATATATATATATATATATATATATATATATATATATATATATATATATATATATATATATATATATATATATATATATATATATATATATATATATATATATATATATATATATATATATATATATATATATATATATATATATATATATATATATATATATATTATATATATATATATTTTCTTTAACTTTTTATATCTGTTGGCTGCAATATAGTGAGCAAGAATTCTTTCAAATGGGATACAGGCCAACAGCCTATATAATTTGGCATTTGTTTTTCATCTTAGTTAGAAGACATTATGAGGAGTTGTACCAAACTTGTTTTCTATGTAGTTTTTCTGGTTGTTAATAATTTTAAATTACAATGAATTGAAGAAATAATGTCGGGTCTATTCCCTATTATAATAATGATGATAATAATATGTGTCTTAGATAAGTTGTCAAAATACTTGAAACGATGATATGATAGAATAATCATTTCGTTATACAAGTGGCTGCAATTTTGCGTATACAAGAAACAGCCCATTACATTTACTTTTTCTGGTTTGTCTCACGTACGATATATCAATATATTTCATCTCATATCTTTGTTTTATTCTGCTTAACGACCTTATCAACAGTTGAGTATGAATGAGCGGCTTGATTATGAAACAATGAAATGAAGTGGAAAGACGTTCCACAACACTCATGCCTTGTGCTGCACTAGAACTTTTCAGTTTTCAAAAAGTACCTCATAGCTGAATGATTCACTGGAGAAATCAACATCAGCGCATACAAGCTGTATATAGACGAAAACATATATTCGAGTTTTTCAATAATTTCATTCAATACTTTTTCATAAAAATTATATAGGACTATAAGTAAAAAACAGTATATCAAATCACGCAATCATTCTCTTCGATTATTATCTTTATTGCAGGGCCTACTTTAATTATTCTCGTTAATTTTTTTCACGAAAAAGTTTCATGAAGATAATTTAAATCAAGGTCTGAATACTGGAATACGCATCAGTATCAATGTTGAGAGAACTAAAATGAGGATATTTCATCTCAAGCTTATATCATCGAAAAAAAAATCATCTACAAAACAAATGAATGATGAAAAATATCTGTCAAATCTCATAATAAATGTCATCATTGTATTCTGATTTTAGTCTTGTGTATTTAATTTTGAATAATGAACCAATATGAATGTTCAACGGTTAAAACAATTCAAATGAGGAAATTGTATATCATAGCTTCTAATCACCGAAAAAAAAATCAATTCACAAAAAAGATGTCAGATCTCAGAATAAATTGTATGATTGTATTCACATTTGAGAGTCAATTGTATATGTAGTTTTGATGAATGCTTAGTAAGAGACTATCCGCGGCTTTTATTTCATGGCATTTTCTTTTATGGTTTGACAGATAAATAATCTACCATGTAAATATGAATAGAAAGCGAATGAGGCTACAGATTATATTGCAGCTTTGGATGACAGCCACACGTATATCAGCTAAAGCAACAATGCTGACTGACTAATAAATACATCGGTCGGCTGTCGTCATCTTCTGCATTATCTTTGACCGATTAGTTATATAGTCTTATAGAGAATGTCACGTTTCATGTTGTTATGGGGTCGAACACGCATCCTGCTGGGACTTAACGCATTAGGATACAACGTATCACCTATCAAAAGCGCATGGGAGTCGATTTAGCAAAATATCAATTTTATTATGATGGGTTTGGATCTGTAAAAGATATCAAAATTATATTATGGGGAACACAGTTACATTCAAAAACTCCAAGATAGATATAAGTAAACACTATTCAACCCAGGACTGAAATAAAAGTATATTTCGCTCAATTTTTAAAAATGAATTTTAATTATAGCTTCAACTTGATCCAATTATGTTTTACTCATGGATGTAATTACCATGTTTTTTTTCTCAATTGTGTTCATATTCATCACCTAATTTGTATTCATCAACCAATATTCATCACTTGTTAATTACCTTGTTTCTTTTTGATTTATGTTCATATTTAATTTTGTTTATAAATATGACCGATAGTATAAAATTTGTTTAACCCACAGATAAACTACACTTTGTAGTTTTGTGGGATACTGTGGATGTAGTGGTTGTTTTATTTGCTGTGATTCATCATGTATATATTGTTCATGAAAATGTACAAATGTCCATTATCAGCAAATAAAAAAAATAAAAAAATATTGCATAATTTTCACTATATTGCTAAAACAACCATTTTTAGCTGTATATATGTAACAGTGTAAGACTTCGAGGTTATTCAATTTATTTCACATCATCTTGAAGGTAATAAAATTATGTGTGCTTCTCCCGTATTAGAATGTTGATAGGTCTTACCGTTAAAAATTATCATCAAAACTTCTATTCCGCTACCTTGACTTACAACCTCTCTTAGCTATTACAAATGATAAGGGTGGCTTTTTATCTGTGGCTGTACTCCATGATTATATAACGCTCAAAGATTGTAGAGATTGACGTAATTTCTATGTTTTCTATATATCATGTATATACTAATGCTAATAGTTTAACGACAAAATCGACACCTAAATACTTGAATCTACGAAAAGAGATTGGAAAAAGTCGGCCAATTACCAACAAAAACTGTAAAATCTTCTCTAACGTTGTTCTCATTGTTGTATCATCGTTCTGTAAAACTGTTGTGCTGACTGTCTTATATCATGCGATCAGAAAAAAGACCAGGAATTATTGTATATTCTATTTCCATCATGGTCAACCATCCTGACTGAGGTTTTTCATAGTTTTCCTCGGACGTTGAAAAGAATTCTTGTGAATGATTTCTTGATAATATACCACGACATTTTCTTTCCATCATTCCAACAGAATGAAAGGACTATTTACTAAACATATTAGCATAACTCTGTGCTATATAAACTATAATAGAATAAAAAATGACTTACTACTTATAATCTCTTTCTAATCAACATCGAAATTTGATATAATATCATTATTCCCCAGTTTGAGGTAATTGGTGAAACTATAAGATGGCTTGGACGGGGCACCACAAAGGCAATCTTACAAACTCATTTTAATTATTTCGAATAAAGTATAATGAACTTTGTCACCAGGACTGAGCTGTCTCTTAAAATACTCATAATGTACAAGAAAACACATCATTTTCATTATTTTCAAATTTGTCGAACTAAAAATAGGGGAAGCATAATATCTATTGAAGCTACCAATTCATTTCAACACCTATATAAAGAAGATATTAAAAGTTATTAAAACGATGTGTAAACTTAATCAAATCAACGCCGTTTGTGTGTGAGTTGAACAGATGTGATTAATCTAAACTAATATGGCATTGTGTACAGTTGAGCACACAATGGTGGTGGTAATTCACCCCCATGAGAGCTAGCCGCACTCATATTTCATGCGCGCACACACCCCTTTCTTGTGAACAAGTGACATAGGCCCATAGGCTACATTTTATAGCTAATGCACATATACATACGTCAGCGAGTTGAAATTAATCGATCCTCCATATGGTTAAAATGTATTTGAAGGTACATGAACGAGTATTAAATTGGATATTTTTTATCTCATTGTAATATTGGCTTGAGAAATATACCTTTTGTATTATTGTTTATACTTCTTTTTTTTTAAATAATATCGAAACTTGATACAAAATCATTGTTTCCCAATTAAGGTTAAGGGTGAAAGGTAGGATCGTTTGGACGGGCTACCACAAGGGCGATCTTACCAACCCATTTTAATTATTTTTATTATACTGTAATACTTTGTACAACGTTGTTAACTTCAATAATAATAATAATAAAGAGTCTTCATTCATTTTTGAGTAGTTAACAAAAGAAACACAGAAATAACAATTTACATATAAAAATTAAAAAATGAGATGATTATTTAACAAAAATGTTATGATGGTAATTTTTTGCTGGAATATTTAAGGGTATATGAATGAGTGAATTGTAGATTAATGCTGTGTAAAACCCTATATGCCTCGTGCAATCAAGACTCGATCGAACCCACGCCTAACTTGACTACATGCAGTTTTCAAAGTGACTATACTGAGTAAGACGAGCAGCGAGTTGATAATTTACCTATATGGCATATAGGTGCTCGAGTTTTCCTTCATAGTAGTCAAGGACTTGTAAAAATGAATGGTTATTTGAAATAATTTATACAAGGTAAAACGAATTTTACAACAGTTTTGAAACGTTGAGTGAATAAACAATTACAATTTTCACAATGATGAAGAAAAAGTGGAAAAACTATAGTACCTATTCAATTGGGATATAAAATTTGATGATATTTGAGAAATATTTTTTTCAAGTACCTAGGGCATATTTCCATTTATGTATCCATTTTCAATATTTTTAAATTAATTTTGAATTGTTAGTATCATTAAAATTTTGATTTTTTTTGCAGTATCAATGTGTACGTTAATTTACATTCTCAAGTGAAGTTGATACATAAGCGTTGTACAACCAGTAAAGCAGAATCAAGATAATTTGCCGCAAAGTTATTTTTTACGATATCACCGATGCAATTTTCTCCTGTAACTTTGAGTAAATGATCGATTAGTCAATTTGATATCAATTTCTCATTTTTGAATTATTTATATTTTTTGGCGGGAGGGGGAGGGGGGAGTGACACCAACAGCGTGGTCATTTTATCACCCGTCAATTTCTTATTCTATTTCTGTATTAATTTATATGTTCATTATATTACGATTCCATTGTATCATTATCATATTAAAACTTCTATAGTAAAATTAAATCAATGTGAAATTTAAATTCCTTCAGTTCATCAAAATATTTGAATTGGGGGAAGATAAAAAGACACTTATTTTTTATATTCTCTAAAAACATTGTGTGTAATATTTGAATTTCCATTTTATTTTTCAAGTTGGCTCAGATTTCTCTTCAATAATCGATAACCAAAGTTACAAGGTTTGCCTAAAATTATAATTTTCCAGTAAATTTTGTGTATGTATGTGTGTATTCTATTTCTTTACATTTGCATGTCAAGATGGGCACATATTTTTTAAATTTTAGAATTTTTTTGGATCAGATTCATTCATATTTTATATTTTTTCACTATTGCTTCATTTGATTTTCTTCCAAAAAAAATATTTTCAGATTTTCCTCATCTATTTGATCAGATTATTCCTCGAAATAATTTGGTTCAAAATTAATATTGTTATTCTTTCTTAAAACTAAATTGTTAACACTCGTATACCAGAACTGTATTTAGATAAGATATTACTCTTCCTCACGTGGCTTCTGAATATTATAGAATGATATTATCAGTTGAAAGTTAAAAATCAGTCAGTGCGGTTATTCAAGTGTCTTTCTATTTGTACCTGCGTGGAAGCAATCAAGGTGCTGGTGTTCACATTTTAAGTGCGTGCAACGGGCTCGTAACGGCTACGCGTAATTAGTATAGGAAAACGCTATTGTAAGGATGCGTTGTCGTCCGAAACTCTTCTAAAATTCCCCTTGCCAGTCTAATCTCTGAATGAATGAGATTAATAAAAAAGCGTAACAAAATGTATAAATCTCATGAAAAAAATTCAATATATCACACAAGTTGCATAAGTTTCGAACCCAATAGGCCTATATCAGAGATAATGAATAAAAGTCCTTTGAAAATTGTTTCGATTAAAGTTTATTGATTAGATCTACGTGATAATGCCCAATTAGCCACTATACTACATTAGGAATTATTCCTAACAAACACAAGGTTCCAAGAATTGTACAATGTGCAGTAATGATGAACTGTTAGAAAAACGTTATAAGTTTATATTTATTTTGGATGAATTTATGACTTCCAGTTATGAATCTTTGAATGGAAAACCAAGTTATAAACTGTACGAAGTAATCGATGAATAATTTCCTGATTATCTTGTATTTGTGTATACTAAAGTGTGGTCCGAAAACATATTCCATCGTTATGCATGCTAATTAATGAAAAGACCAAATAAGGATCAGAAATAAGTAGCAATTTCATACATCCAGTCAATTGGTTCGATTACTCTCTTGATTGGTGTAATACAGAACATGAAATCAGTTATTCACACTCTCAGACCAAATTAGAAGGAAGACTAGATTCAGCAGTTAACGAAATTCCATTTCGAAATGCCTGTTCATTACTCGAACAGGGCAGGCAAACAGGCAGCTAGGCACAGTAGGTAGACGGGCAATGAATGAATTTGAATCTACCTTCGCCTCCGTCACGGGCACTACGTCGTCGTCGACGTCCCCCCCACCCCACCCGATCGCTCCCCCACTGGGCGGCTCTGAGTGGCTAGTAGCACCTTCCTGCCCTCGTCTATGACACGCCCGCAACAGCCCATCCCGCCGGCAGCCGCGTGCTCTTCAGTGTCAGTCTTACTGCCGACCAAACAACATGCTAGGGCACAAAGTCACACTCGATCCAAGGCAAGAGAATCGGCGATAGACGTCGTTTCAAACAAATACTCCATCAAGTTTCATCGACATACTATAATATCGTGGAAATATGTGTTATTTGTGAAATGTGCTTCCAGTGTGTGTTTTGTGTTTCGAACAGTTCTGACCGTGATTCATATGTGTACTCTATTTATTAATTAAAAATAAGGCGGGAATCGAACCCAGAACCCAAGTGCGAGGATTTAAATATTTTAAAAAATCATCTCATTTTGATAGTTGGTGTGACAGGGTGCGCCGCCCAGCGGTCGAGTATCGAGTCACCGCCCTAAACGACGTCCCGCGTGCCGAGTGTATCCGATCGTGGCCGAATTGGGCGTCGTGTTTGTTGACGAAGCGCCTGATCGCATGAACCGTGCGCCTAACGAACAAGATTTTGACGCGCGCACTCATAACCAAAGTCTAGTGTGGCTCCAGTGCGTGTGTGAGTGGATGATTGTGTGTAGGCGAGCCAGATAGGACTAGCGGGTCCTGCTGTTCGGAAGGGTGCGTGAAACGCTTGCCTACGTAACGCACGCCACCGAGATCCTATATACCACTAACACCCTCTTAAGACATCATAGCCATATTTATGCCGGTACCGGTGCGCAAACCAATAGCGACGAGGCACTGCGCCGAATGGGATTATCATAATCACTAGCCACCAATATTGATAATCATAAATTGTGACCTGCGCATAAGGGTAGGCATGTGGATAAATTAGGGGTAGGAGAGCTGTTTGCGGAGGGGGTTAAAATACGAAACCGAAGGGAGGTGGAAGAACACAATTTTGAGCGAAGTTTGTCATTTCGTTCTGTGCCAGCGGTAGTGACGGACTAGCCGTCCACCTCAAGTGTTGAGAGAACTGGAGAAAGGTGTTTTTAGGATAATTCAAGATTAATATTATTATGTCGCGACGGAAACAGGCCCGGCCCATCAGACATCTCGAGTCGGAGGATGGAACGCCGATCGGCTCATTACCAAACGGTAAGTGCATGTGACTTGACAGTGTTTTGACTGTGATGACGGTCACCGCGTGCGACCTTTCACCCACGCTTAGGCTGTCAACTTGTTTGTTGTCGCCGGTCAAAGTGTTTTCTGCAGTGTGTTGATGTCATTTTACCTCGTTCAGCTTGTTTTATACCCTGATTGATACACCTGTTATACATTCAACGTGGACCATAGTGTCATGTGTAGAAATGTGACATTGAAGTCAAAAGAAATCAAAACACATCATGATTGATGTATAGTGATTATAAAGTGAAATATCGACAAACTAAACTGAATTTATTTTAATAGTGAAATACAAATATTTTTAAAACTTGTAAAGACTATCGGGATGACGGAATAAATGTCAGAAAATGAATTATTCAACACGATAGGTAATTTTCAACACACAATATGACAAAAATCGAAATACAAAAAATTCAAATCATTTTCAAAATTTGAATTAATGTCATGGTTTCATTTTTTCATAATATAAGTTGTCGATACTTTTGTTAGTGATCTTTATCTGATCGTACTTTTTGTCTACGTTCACGAAGTTAAAGTACTCTCGATACTACTTCGATAAGTATGTATTTTGGTGTTGGTTTACCGGCATTACGTTTGAGAGTACGCGGCGATGGACCAGTCACCTACCGCCAAGCGTCGGCTCTAGGAAACGCAATCGCGCATAGAGTCTTATCATGTATACCGCAACGAGTTTACGTATTATAAGTGAGTACTGTGCGATTTCAATTATCATATCATTTTTCAGAAAATTGATATCATTCGTCATAATTTATTCGAAAATGGTAATCGATAATGTTAATTCACAGTATCATGGGAATATACGTCATATAAAATGTGGTGCGATATCGTTGTTTAATAAATGTATGCACCAACAAGTAGGATATTTTCACTTCTGTTTCTCGAAAATGTGAGATATATTCAGTTTATCAAATGGAAAAATAAAATTGTGTCATATTTGAATATGCAACTATGGGCCTATAAATGATGATTAAAATAGTATTTCGTAATCTAGGTTCAAAACATGACATATATTGAATTGATAATATATTAAATGTTTCGTTAAAATGGTGTTTAGTACCGATGACTTAATTTCAATTTTCAGATTTTAGATTGCTATGCTTGATTTTGGTCCAAGAAAAATAGCAATTATATACATAATTGTTGGAATTATACAACAAAATCAATTATAATTTAATGACAAACACTTGTGGAATAAATTATTGCAATTCACCGACGGAAAGTATATATTTTTTTCTGAACAATAGGCCTTCATAAGGCTATAAAGAACAATTAGATTCAATTACGTAAACAATATTAATATGGAGAAAGAAATGTACGTGGGAATTTTGTGCAAATAGTCGATTGAAGTAATAAACGTTTTTCATATTTACATTGAAAGATAATTATAAGCAGGAAAAAGTTCCATCCATAAACTTCATTCCCATATATAATACCGCTATTATTGTACCATTGATTTCTCATACTTCAATCTTGATGTAAATTAAAAACGATTATATTAGAGTTGTGACAGATCATCGACATTTTCATTATATTGTAAAGAAATATTTTCACATAAATTTCATTGATTATTACACACCTAATTTAAGCGTTTTTACGAGATTCTAAGGACCGTAAATAGCCGAATTAGAAAAATACTGAAATACATATGATTTCTAAAACGTGTTCTATTCGGGTGAACACAGCTATAAGTTAACTAATAGGCCTAATAGTTTAGACATGTCGAACTCAAAACTTGTGAAGTCTCTACGATATAGTTATAAACTCCGAGATGAGTCTAAGTAAACATCGAGCTCAGTTAGCACGTGCTTAGTCGCATCATCCTAGAGTTGCGTTTTTGTTTTTAACGTGTTTCCTCTCCACACAATTAACACTCGGGCTTTCTGTCGCGTGCCCGTATTGAAACACATGTTATCAAACCGAGACCGAGTTGGAGAGAAAAAACAACGAAAACCGTGGTCTATATATACTAACGATTAGCAAAACTATTACTAGTGGTAGACCCATATGTTATAAAGCCTTTTATTTTTAATTGATTTATTCTTCATTTTTCACAACTGATAATTATTATATGGTTTAGGCATAAAATATACTAGTTTTTGAATCGAATAAACTATTTAATATATTTAATATATGATATATAATATATATATATATATATATATATATATATATATATATATATATATATATATATATATATATTTACATATATATATATATATATATATATATATATATATATATATATATATATATATATATATATATATATATATATATATATATATATATATATATATATATATATATATATATATATATATATATATATGCGTGTGAGTGTGTGTGTATAATTACAACGCCTGATTGATTTGTAGATAGTTTTTGTATGGAGAGATGTTTGGTCAGAAATGAATGATTCAACATAAATGAGTAATGCTCAGATGTGGCTAAACATAATTTGTGAATTGAATTAAATCATTGCAAAATATATGGAGTATAATAAATCTACGTTATAAAGTAGGCTATGGTGTAATGCAATGAATATAGTTCAATTTTCTAGTTCATATGAACAATTAGAGTGGGCCTCTGTATTTCTGTAGGTTATATATTTGTATCCGAATATTAAACTGAAAAAATCTCGTATTTATATAAACATCCAGAAAAAACTCAAATCTCTTTTAACTTATGTACTTTGCTCAATTATCATAATCAGGTCGGAAAGAGTAAGTCCCATTGGCAGTCTTGAAGTTTTTTTTTTTGCGCTATTTACCACTCATTTGACTAGTTTAGTTCTAACTTCGATATACTTATAACAAGAAGTCAAGACGAAGACTTATGATAGCACTTAAAAAGCACGAGGTTTTGTTTTATTATTTTGCATTCAACCATTACGATAAGTTTGTCTCTTGTTAGGATGCATTTTATATTATGAACTAGTATATATATATTGTTTTCGTGAAATTTTAATAGTCATTGCATTGTGTTTAACGTTAAGACGAGTTGGCAGATTACTTGGTTGGAGTAACACCAGATCTGATTATTCAGACTTATAGACGAAACGCATCTGAGGCAAGATTCGGAATCTCATGCACACGGTGGTAAAGAAGACTGAGTGTAAATGCAATGCTTTTGTAGATACTTGGAAGTGATAGAGTAATGGATTTGTTCTACGAATAAAACACTATACTCACCAATAGTCTAGATAACATATTTATATATATATATATATATATATATATATATATATATATATATATCGGTTCTATGTCAGTATGATACTACATATGTATATACACTGGAAGGTATGTCTGCAAAGAAATGAATAAGTTTGACAATTTTGATTACAGAATAACGATTTTGAGTTATAGAAAATTATTGACACCATTATTCTATGGTTCGGATCAATCTTAGTACGTAAAACCATAATTTGAATTCTCTCATAGTGTAAGAAATAAGACATATTGGTGTATCACTATATACACAAATGTCGTATTATTTATACACTGACAAATAAATTAAACTGTTGATTGCTGGAACGTTTTTCACTGTACAGAACAGAATTTCTCCCTCATCGAAGACTTGAATATAAATACATCTTTTCTGGATGAGAACGACTTCATTCACCGCATTGCCGGGTAATTGCGTTTTCATGCAATTACGCTTTTGCACATTTCATTGCGTAACAGTTTCAAAGTCAACATTTCGAATAAAAATTCTTCATTTATTTCTGGCAGAAAGCTTTGTTTATGGCACTCTCATATTTATTGTAACCATTTCTCGAATTATTTCTTTATGTTCCACATGTCTCAATGTATATACTACATATGACACTATTAATTCTTGTAATTCTAATTAGCATTCCATAATTGTTCATTCTCATTGACCATCATTAAACCATCTGACGTCATTTCACAGTATTATAATGTAATACTCATATTAAGAGTCCACGGGAGTCGATTTATCGAAATATCAGTTTTTTGGTGAAAACTTTTGAACGGTATGAGATATCAAAATTATGATACGCGAGAAACACAGGTAATGATAATAGCTTCAAGATGATATAAGTCATAACTATTTACGTCACGTTGCATAACTGTGAAGCGTCGACAGATGAAAAAACAAAATTTGTAACTGTCGACGCTTCACAGTTATGTGATATGACAGTTATGTGATATGATCAGTTATGTGATTATAACTTATATTATCTTGGAACTATTATAATTATCTGTGTTTCTCGCGTATTAGAATTTTAATATCTCATACCGTTCAAAAGCTATCACCAAGAAACTGATATTTCGCTAAATCGACTCTCGTGGACTCTTAAGTTTCATTCATATGAATGAAAACATTCATGATTCGCTTTGTTAGATATACATTTCACATATATAGACCTTGATGCAGTTATTATTTAACGTTTATCAGAAGTAAATTCAGATGTTTCATCTCCTAAACTTGGGCAATTGTTCGATTTCGTTCTGATACGGCTAGCCGTTGACGCCGAGTGAATCATAAAGACGGAGTCTCCTTGCTTCATAAAAAGCGTCTCAGACTCAGACTGATAAATAACCCTAACCGACTAGCTGCCTTGCTTCACAGATTGTGACAATTATATACTGTCTAGCACTGCGTGATTCACTGTCTAATAATAATAATCGTACGCTTCTTATATTAATTGGATAAGGCAAAGCGAGCTATGGGCCTACCATTCGACTCATCTGCAAAAGTGTGTTATATTCATCATTGAAATTACTCAATATATTCAAACTAAGAAGCGTACTTCAACATTGATTGTTCTATAAGTTACAAATATGCATATATATATTCTTTGAATATCTTGAAAATTCTGAATTTTAAATTCGTCAGTACATGAGAATGCTTTCCTATATAATACATCTTTCGATATTGGTGAGCAGTTTTTGCTTTGAGGCAGATATAGTTTGGTCTTCTTTTGATGACATGATCATGCATCCCTATACATAAATACATGACACATAGACAAATTAATCAGGGAGATGTCACATTAGCATCCTATAAAATAGAATTGGATTGAAACGAAACGAATCTTGGCACTTGCCTATAGTACTCGATCAGAAATATTTCTGGTTAACGTTGAATTTTGTGGGATGATTTTACAGAAATAATAGAATAGCGCCCTGTACACATATAAATTAATATGTCATAGATTAAGTTGTTTGAAGTTTTGTTTTATTAGTACACAGTGATAGAAATCTGTTGATCAAAAGAGATGTGATAATATGCTATGACACAATAAATATCAGAAATAATGAATCCCATGTCATTGTAATAGTGAAATCCATCTAGGATGATTCCAAAATTCCAATTTTCACTAAATCGATGATCACAGCTAAGTGTTTATAGATCGTATGCCTACATATACTCCTTGTCAAGCATATTGTTCCTCTACTGAAGAGTCTCTTAGAATTTCATAATCGATGCATGCAAGTAAGTATATGCTACATGTACATTATTCTAGTCAAATACTATATATACGTATCAAGCTCGGGCTATATATCACTGCTACACACATAAATCGTAACTCTCCTAAAAGAAACAGGATCATTTTTATATTATCAGCACGATATGGTTTCATTTCTTCTCTGTCGATTACAATTGGGCTTTTTAAATCACGTTTTGATTGTTACTGTTTTTGGAACTGCAAATCAGATTAGTTCAAACATCGAATGTTTCTAAATATAATCGAATTTCAAACTTTATATAGGAATAAGCGTCATCTATAAATGAATGATGTAGGTGGCTATAGAACAGGTCATACTTCCCCGCATAGTTGACGGAACGATTTCCGTTTCGTTCCCGCGAAATATTCTTAAAATAACAACATAAATACCTTGAGCACAAACCAACCAGCACCAAAGAATGATGACGGGCATCAAAAATATCCAATTTACTATAACCAAGAATTAAACCAAACATTTGGACTGAGAAAAGAGGCTGGCTGAAGAACAAAACGACATGCACGTATAACAAAGATCGGATGATTTGTGTGTGTATATATAGTACATACGAAATTGATAACAACATTTTTTTGGTTTGCGGTCGTTAAAAAGGTGTTGTAAAATGTAAAACACCAAACCCATTAAAAGCCGTGGTGGTCTGATTATTCAACATTGGAATGCCTCATGCTTCAAGCAGTTTTCTCTTTCTTTTATGATCGGCTCGTTTTTCCTTGTGTATAGTTATATATGATAATGATGAAAGTGGGGGATGAAGAATTGTATGCTGTTTTACTTCTCAAAGAGTTTCAACTTCACTTTGATATAGTTAGTACAGCGGCTAATATTTGAGGTTTTCTAACTTTGGTCCTTATTCTTTGCCACCACTTCTTTACCCTCTTAACAGTTTCGTTTCTCAAACAACCGAGCCTGAATCTTCAACCCCACCCCCTTTTTCAACTCCGCAATCCACTTTCCTACGTAGTTTATTTAGCGTATGTAAGCAAATCGTTTAATTTATCAGAGTTTTAGAACGGACGAAAAGCTATTTTTCGTTGCCGTTACTTTACTCACAAAGTATTTAGGTCCAACGTGTAATCATTTGTGATGTCTCTCTCCGTATCAACAGAGAAAATTCCATTATAAAAGTGGTTTTGAATTATATTACAATATAACTTTTCGAATTGTCTAGAAAATTGTTTTATAATTTGTTCTCACACAGTTCCTGTTATACGTTTTAATTGCTTTGAAAATTGATACAAATAAACTAGCACATTTTATTGTCTTATTAATGAATTAAACTGGAGGAATTTTGAAATTATCTCGATGGCGCTAAAGATAAAGTAGTATAGAAATATGGCGGAAGTTCAGCAGCGGTATATCGTATAATGTATACTGAAAATTACTTGTGCTACGCATTCCGTCGCCGAAAAAAAAATATCTCAACTAATTAGGTCTACATTTTGTCATCATATCTTTGTAAACCTGTAACTCGTTACCTGGCCTGGCCTGGCTACCACAGCTTGCAAAAAACATGCTCAGAATTGCATTGTAGCTTCACTTGAAGTGTACCTATAGGATGACCGAGATCTCATTAGACCCATGAATTTAGAACCACATTTCTCTCGTATTATAAAAGATCATATTTAGTTGGTTAGTTATACAAGTTTTTGCTCCTAGCTGCAATTTATTGTAGTTGAATGATACGTTGAACTTTATCAATTATGATCACGATTCAGGCTTAAACATATGCTATTAAAACATCAGTTATTTGAGCTACTTATTTCACCTAAACGAAAGATGTAACGATTTATATTGCTTCATAATGCAACTGAAATATCTCTTATACTGACCCAAGTTTTACAAAAAAATAAATAAAATACTTGTGTATGGTGCATGGTATTTATGAAAGTATTTTGAAAATAGTGAAAAATATCCGAACAAGAATGTTTTACACTTATAACCCATCCAAACATAAATAACACGCTTCATTTATTCAGATACTCACAATATTTGGTCGTTTCTCTACCTGATGTGAATCCTCAAATTATTATAACAATACCGTGTCAGAAATGTTCGACCTAGTTCGACTAAGCTGTTAAATCAACCCTAAAAGGTGCGATGGTATATTGGGGATGTATTTCACTCAAACCTTATATACATACCAACTTTATTTCATTGAATGAAGCCGAGAAGGGTGAGGGGGGAGTAATGACTTGAGATCAAGAGGTCGTCTTACCTGCTAGGACAGTGTTGATAAAGTGCATCACGCCTTATAATATGTGTTAAAGGTCAGTAAATAACATTGCTATCCTTTCCATAACGTACATCCGCGTAATTTCTTTCGATTATTTGATAATACATTTTGATATTTCAGTCATGGTCAGCTCAAATTACTTTATTTTTCAAAAAGCAAAATAGAAAGATTAGATTTTTTCCAATCTGGTAATAAAAACATTAAATTTATGAGTTTCACAAGATAATATTTGTTTATGGAACAAATTCACAAATTCACAATTTACAATTTGATTCAAATCTACATTTTGAAGACGAAATTTCGAAGCATGGTGTGGGACGAAAATGGGGGAGGAGATATCAGTTTTCAAGTTGACTGGTCATGCAAGTTACTGTTCGGCCATCATAATCTGTGTGATTGCGTCACGTCACGAAACACGCTCCATTAAACGGTTTCTATCTAGCATAGCCAAGACTCGCGAGAGTAAGATGAGCGGAGAAGACGAGAGAGGTGAACATGAATGAACTTACACCACGTCCCATCGCGGTCGACATTCACAAGACAACACACTGAACACAGAGATAAAGAGAAAGAGAGTGAGTAAGAGAGAGAGAGAGAGAGAGAGAGAGAAGACGAAAAGTGAAAAGACGGTGGAGGTGCCGGGCCAATCACTCGAGTTCAAATGTTGCCCGATAGAGAGCATGCATGCACGGACCGTGGTAATCGATTGGCGGCTATATTTTCTTATTCCGTGCATGACCGCAGGATCCACTGGACCAACTCAGCATCAATCCAGTCGTGAAAATAATCAGGCTTTGAATATTACTGTATTTAATGGATAAATACGCTATAAATAAAACTATTTGTACGTTTTCTCAACTCGACAGACGAAGAAAAATGTATGAGTAATTAATCGAAAAAACGTAGGCCTACATATACCTACTATATTCAAATAGGCCTACTTCTTTTCATTCGATTTGTTATATTCCAATTTTATTATTTTTTTAACAGCTTTGGGGCATGATTTCGATCATCACACACACTCATACACGTTGCGTTTCAATTTTTATAGCGGTTTTATTGAACATAATGTTCTCTTTTACAGTGATGACTGACGTACCAGAAATTGAAAGCAAAAGTGTTGATGATGAGTTTGAGTTTGATGAGAGAAAAACATCAAAGAATTTATTTGTTCCAAATCCTAAATCCCACACCCGAGCCGAGCATGCAACATTTCTCTTGCCAACCAGCCACCATCCAGCAGTTAGTCAGTGACAACAAACTTATGGTCTATAAAATGAGATTGTATACGAATACAAGAAGTTCTCACATTTTAATAGAAATCTTGTTTTTAACGATGTAATTCAGATGTGTGTATTTATATAGAATGCCTACATGTGTAGACATTTTGTATAAATAAATCGGTATTTAGTTTAGTAAATTAGTTTTCTCTTAGCAATTGCTGTTCGTGCTTTGGTAGAACTTTGTCATTTCAATCATGCTGAAGAACCTGAAAGGGTGCATGCTTGGTGCAATATCAATTAAAACACTTGTTTCTATAAACTATCTCGTCGAATTGTTATTATAATGTAACCGCTTAGTATTTCCAAGAAAAGCTTCACCAAAAACATTTACTACTCATAAGCTGAGATGTTGTATTGATGAGCTTTAGCTCATTGGTAGGCTTATTATCGATTGAAGAGCATGGATTCTCTGAATCATATATACAACTATTCAATTTGAATTATTAAAATCTATTGATTTAATTGGTCGAGGTGAGCTGCTGTGAACTGAGTTTTGTATTTGTGCCGAATGAATGAAAGGAAATGCACGTCTGAATTCTCATCAATACACATCGTAAGTGTACATCACTTCTGATAATGGGTTTTCATTGTTCAATTAATTCATTGTTTAATTCATTGTTGCAAAATAATATAGCCTTTATACTGAAAGTAGGTCGTAATATGATATAGTAAATAGATCAACATTCAATAAAATAATCGATGTTTTTAAACTTCAATAACGTTTTCTATATTTCGTAATTTTAATTAAAATTACTGTGTTGTCTGTACGCTATATATATCTATGTTTCAAATATCACCTTACAAATTGAGTGCTTTTTTATATGTCTATACAGTTATATGAATTTTAATGTATGCCTGAAATTTTAATCATCTTTTGAATGTGAAAATGGTTTTCTGTATATATGAGTCATTAAAATTCTAATGATGATTTTCCATTAGCTTATTGTGGTCCATGAATATTAAAGCTAGTTTCGAAAAAGATAAGCAGCTCACGTACGGATTCATAACATCATCATAAATTCGAGGACGGCGTTAACATAAAACATTTGCATGGATATGTTTTCCATACAGTGTTATTTGCTTTATTATATATGTATATATATATATATATATATATATATATATATATATATATATATATATATATATATATATATATATATATATATATATATATATATATATATATATATATATATATAACGATTATTCGACGTGAGAAGGTATAATATTATAATACTAAATTTAATGTGTCAGCATTCTTTCCAGACGGTTTTATCAATAATATAAGATCATTTTGTTCAAGGTACATAGGCGTATTAGATTCAGGTGTTCGTTCGTGAGAAACCTGATTTAGAAACAATCGACAATTCGACAGTCGTCAAAAGTTATGGATAAATGCGATAAAAATTCAACTGAATTCTAAAAGCATTTCATACCAGAATAACATTAGAAAAAAGTTGCGAATTAAAATTCAGTATATATACTCTTACCAAATAAGATACCGCCACCTGGAAAAAAATTGCTATAGAAAATAAGTTGACAAAATGAACGTATATTATGCCATTATTCATTTAATTTCTTTTTAGAATGATCTGGAACATGTTGACTACCATTATTGTTGTCTAGTTTTCAATTGAAACCAGACTCGTAAAAATAAAATATGCGAATCCGTTAATGATCGACATACGGCAGCCATGTTGTATTATTGCTCGTATATGTTAATCTCCTTAGGGTGTATGCAACACGGTGTGCACGCTTATTCCCCTAGGTAGGGCAAACGGTGGGCGCGAAAGGGGGTAGGGGTTAAAAAGCAGCTAATCGGCACCCCAATGCGTGCGTTGCAGAATGGATGCTAATATGGACGTATGCAGGGATGATCTGACTATATCGCCAAATAGGGTAGATAATGTGACAAAACCCTGTATGCAACTTTTATGACAGGCTAATCGAAAGATCAAAGCAATTCGAGTTATGGTACAGATAAATGCCGTTCGTAAAACATGTATGGTGAAGAAAATTCATGATTTTTAATGATTATATCTCACGAAGAATGTAAATTTTCTATCGTAGAGTTTTTGTCTTCCTTGGATCATTATCAGACTCTTATTGTGACAATGGATCTGAGTTGACACATAACTCAAATATTAATAGGCCCTGATATTAAACATATATGCCGGTCAAAAAGTAATCATCGAACACGTTTGTATCTGAAATGTGGATATATCAAACAAAATTAAAGGATGATATAGGATGTTTAGTTCAGTTATGAGTATACTCTTATTCAAATAAATTAAAGAAAAAGTTACCAATTGGAGTGAAATTTATTTGTTTCTTAGTATGTGGATATATATATATATATATATATATATATATATATATATATATATATATATATATATATATATATTTATATATATATATATATATATATATATATATATATATATATATATATATATATGAATATATATATATATATATATATATATATATATATATATATATATATATATATATATACATGACATGATATACATGATATATATATATATATATATATATATATATACTTGACGAGGCTAAGAGGAAATCAAATGATATTTTTCTCAAAGAAGCAACCAATAAGCCGAAAGCTGCGTGGAACATCATAAACTCGAAACAAAACAATGTTAATCATACTAGAGGGAAATGTTTGAATATTACATTAGAAGATAATCAGAATAACGAAATTTCTGCAACGAATGAAGTTGCAAATTTTTTTAATGACTATTTTGGAAATACTGTAACACATCTTTTAGATTCAAGGCCTCAGTTGAATTTGAAAACTCATCAGTCAGTCAGGATAATTAATAAATGTATTTTTCTATCACCGTTAACCAGTAAAGAATTCGGAGATATTGTAAATGATGTATCCAGGAAAAAGTCAGCAGGTTAAGACAATATCCCTTGCAACATTATCAAGTATATTTCAACTTATATTAGACTTCCTCTAATATTCATTATTAACAGCTCTTTCACTCAAGGTAGTTTTCCCAGTAGCCTAAAAACATCTAAAATAATGCCACTCTATAAAAACGGCGATCGTAAGAAGGTTTCAAATTATAGGCCAATTTCCCTTTTATCGGTATTTTCGAAAATTTTTTAAAAAGCCTTTTGCTCAAGAGTTATTTCATTCATCAATCGCCACTCTATTTTGAATTCATCACAGCATGGCTTTACTACAGGTAGGTCAACAACTACTGCTATCAGAGGGTTTATAAGCCACATTCTATTCGCACTCAATAACAAGGAGGAAGCGTTGGGTGTTTTCTACGACTTCACGAAAGCATTCGACACTATAAACCATGAGTTGCTGTTGCTAAAATTGAATAATCTAGGTATTTCTGGAGTGGCCAATGATTGGGTCAGATCTTACTTAGCTAATCGGAAACAGTGTGTATTTTTAGAGAATCATGAAAACTTTGAATTATACTCTGAAGAAATAGTAATAAACGTTGGTCTGCCACAAGGCTCAAATATTGCTCCTTTATTATTCATACTTTTCACTAACGATTTACCGAAGGAAATACATGAAGGAAAATTAACCCTTTTCGCAGACGACACCACCCACTTCATTAGTGCACAAAATAATCACTTAATCAAACAAACTCAAGAAGCTGTCTATCAGATGGAAAAGGGGTGTATTGACAATAATCTCTTCCTCAATAAATCAAAATCTGTTTTTCTACGCTTCGGGTTTGATAAAAATGCACTCTCTTTCGGTAGTCCCTTAATACGTCTAGAAGGAAAAAGCATTGAGGAGTATCGCGTAACTAAATTTCTAGGACTGATTATAGATAATCAGCTTGATTGGAGTGAACACATTACTGGCATAAGCAAAAAAATAGCGTCAGGTTGCTACCTCATTAAAAATTTGATGGAGATAACTAGTATAGATGTAGTAAGGCTGGTGTATTACGCTCATATTCAATCAATACTACAATACGGCATAATTTTTTGGGGATCTTCTCCTCATATAAAAAGATTGTTCACCCTACAAAAACGAGCGATACGCTACATGTCAAATGTGAGCTTTGATCCATGTGCAGAGGTTTTTTATAAGGACACATGTACACCACTCTTCAAGAAACATAACATTTTAACTTTGCCATGTCTATATATTTATTCCACTATTATGTTTTTAATTGATAACAAAGAACTGACCACTTCCAATGACTTGATACACGATCATAATACTAGAATTAAGAATGATATCAGATTGGACAAGTACAGGAGTAAGAAATGTTCCAAAGATCCACTCCACATGGGATCCAAACTTTTCAATGTTTTACCATTAAATATTAAGAACAAAAAAAAAATGATTTTAAAAATACCCTTAAAGCATTTTTGATCAATAAGTGTTTCTATTCAATAGATGACTATTTATCATCTTCACAAATCAAATAGAACAGATATGTAAGGTTTATTGAATATTTTTTCTACTTCATCATGATGTCATTGTATTTTATGTTCAATTTTGTACATGGTGTATTTTTATCGTATTGTGTTATTATGACTTATCCAATATCATGTATTGATCAATTCTGGATGGAAATAAATATTATTATTATTATTATTATTATTATATATATATATATATATATATATATATGAATATATATATATATATATATATATATATATATATATATGAATATATATATATATATATATATATATATATATATATATATATATATATTCATATATATCCATATACATGAATACATTCATATATATATATATATGTATATATATATATATATATATATATATATATATATATATATATATATATATATATATGTATATATATATATATATATATATATATATATATATATATATATATATATATATATCACATAAATGAAATAAAAACTATATACGTATACCTTCATTTCTTATTACAATGTGCACAGCTATATAGACAAGTTTGACATCTTATCATTATACCTTATGACTAAGCATAATATTCTCAACTTCCACATATTATAGCACATAATAGATCTAGTCACTCATAGATAGTTTACATAATTGCCTCATCTTACGTCATAACCACATCTCTTGCCAGCATTGTTGAAATGTTTTCAAGACGTCTAGTATCAGTCATGTTAGTTGATGCGAATGAGCAATTCCTCGCTAGTGTTTAGCTACCCTATATGACATAAGCATCAATAATAAGCTAAAACACCAACCAGGGTATATAGCGTACCACGCAATTAAATACCACCCTGGACTAATGAAGAGAGTGAGGTTGAAGCGTCGGTGTCAGCGTCGGGACGCTCTTTGAAACGCGATTTTCCAATGTCATTGGCGCGTGACGATAATCGCAATATCGCGCGCTGGGTGCCGGAAAACTTATATCGTCTAAGCGGGGTATATAGGGGGCGTAGAGAGGGTTATAGTATTTGGTGGGATGGAAATTACCATTGGAAGGGGTGAAATGAGACAACTTGGGTTAGTAATAATGAATAACTGTGAAACACTTCAATACGCACTGTTGAACAATAATAATGTTAATGAATAAAGGTAGCGTTCAACGTTCAAATTTGTTGATTCAATCCTTTAATATTTTTTCCAATAATATCGTAACTTGATAGAAATAAGCTGAAGATGGAAGTAGGATCGTTTGGACTGGGCACCACAAGAACGATCTTACCAACTCATTCCAACTATTTTCAATGAAATAAACACCATCAAATGAAACAATGAAATGAAACGAAGTAAGAAAATATAAAATATGTATATAATATGAAATATATGATGAAATTAAATAATATGAAACTATATATCATCGTGTTTGGTAAATTTTATTCTTAAATTAAAATTAAAATTGTACAAGATTTGTAAAATTAAAATTGTATTACAATAATTGATACTTTTCTGAATGTTTTCTAATCATCGATATTTCATGAGCCGACTCAACTGGCTAGCGCTTCGCATGAAATGTCTTTCGCTCATGAAATTATTGGTGGAAGTGCCAAGTTATTGGAAAATAATTATCACAACATTCACACATTTGACAAATTATTGCATCTCATTGGAGCCTAATAATAGCGTGAAGCCATTATAAACGTTTCACCAATATATTTTCATTGCTACGTAAATCTTTTTATATGAGTCATTAAAAGTTTTGAATGTTATACTTTATTCCGTATTGGCATGGATGAGTATATACCTTGAACCCTGATGGTGTACGCTTTGAGGAGTGTGATGTATTATTATACAAATACTATACAAAAAGCATTCTGCCGAAGTTAACTTGCAGTTAATCACTGGCAATGAACGTAACTAACACGTGCAAATTACGAACTTGGAACAATTATGCTGTATAAAAGATTCCGAACAAATTAATCACTTAACGTATAGCTAAACATATACGAATGCGAATTTGTTGACTGCATTCGTGAGTCATCGCCAATCATGATTATGGCCTACATTTTAAAATTAGGTTGTTCTACTATTCACATGTGCTGATTTTAAGAGATTCTAAAGAAGACTATCGTTGAAATTCATGACATATGGTTGTAGTATAGTGTATTTGAGTGTGTGTGGACGCATTTTTCTCGCGTGCTCAGGAAACTAAAAATAACAGCATTTCGAATGAAGAATCTCGACGGTTCGCATTGTTAAATTTTCTAAATGAGCATCATAGACCACAAAACCATTTCGTCTAAGCAACTGCATCCATCGAAGTATATATATATGTATCCCAGACAATATACTCGCCACACACTATAATAGCGGCAGCTGACAATTTAGACAATCTAGAAATTTTGTTACGAAAATAAACAATAGCTGAAATTTTCGTAATAACTCACTAATCTTCTAGCAAGCAAACAGTTGACAGTTTAACTATTCGGACCATTAGCTATATATTACGTTCCAGTTCTAAATTCAAACGAGAGGTGATTAAAATAAAAATAATCTGGAGAAAAACAAAACAAAAACAGATTCATACAAACCTTCAAAACTATCGTAATATAAAACCGTTCTATTATATTACTAGTACAATTTCTTATGAGTTTCGTAACTCTATGATAACATTTATTACTCATTTATTCAGTCAATTATATGTATATATATATATATATATATATATATATATATATATATATATATATATATATATATATATATATATATATATATATATATGTAAATATAGTGGTGAGCATCATGAACTATAATTACATATTTCCATTGGAAGAATTCCAGTCAATTATTCGTCTCATAAAAGCTCTTTGGTATAAAATCTACTTTCATAAACTTCCTAAACTTTAACTTTTAACTTCAACTTTACCTTCAAGATTCTCATTGAATAATCTTCACAGTTTATTCCAATCTCGAATATGTTAAACCCACACACTTCGTTTTTCTGTTTCGTATCCAATGTTCGATATTTGAATGGTGGAAAATTATTGCTGAACTGAAGCATTGTATTCATTGTGTGATGATCGTACGGCTGATAGACATTTATTATTACACATTAGCATACGCCTCTGTTTTATACCACAATATTGAGAGTGGGTAATAATATATACCAGTTGTATAATACAACACAATACTGTTGTGCAGGTAGTTGACAACTCAAACGACCAATAACGGGCATGATATCAACTCGGTATATACTCAAGTTCTAGTTTGATTATTTTATCAGAATTATAAATCTAATATTTCCAAATGCTATTTTTCTTAGAAACTTACATCTATTGTTATATAGAACAACAAATGATTCAATGTAGGGGTGTAACATTTTGAATAGTAGAGGCATCTTGTCCGCCTATCTGGCTCAGTCAGCTGGAGCACTGCCTTAGAAACTGATGTAAAGTCGGGTGTATGTCAGTCTCTCATGAATGATGCGTTTTTAGTTAATTGCATGCATGGAAGAAGTGCGTCCACTAACTAAATAAATGTGAATCAGTCGATGATTCTATAATCTCGGTGCAAATTGAAGAATGTAACGCTTTTGAATTATGCATCTGGGTTTCTTATCATGAATCTCGCCCTGAAAATTGGTGATATCGTAAAATAACACATCTATACAAATATAGCTATGATATTTGTTTGTTATTCTGATGACCGAATTTTTCTTTTGTGGATACAAGTAAACGTCTTTCTTCATCTATTATAAGTTTATTCGTAACCCCAAATAACCTAGCTGTTTGTGGGGCCGCTGATCAAATATCCGTCATCATAATGGAAACTTGGATAATAGATGTGATAGTATCAATACTTATTGTGATCTCTTTCTGAAAACTTATAACGGTCATGACATAATTCAAAATTTAAAATATTAATTCGTAGATTAATCCACAAATAAGCTATAATCTGTTCATAGATCATAGCCACAAAAAGTGGTCGTGAATGCGACGTACCACAAACAACTGCCTAACAACTTCGCATTAGAGTCATCTCGCACGACGGGACTTCGCGTATATTAGGCGAACATTATAATGACACAATGCCGCGTGGCTCAGATGAAACTGATACCCTTTCAAAAATAAGGGGGGGGGTAGGGCAAAATGCACCTGGATCTAAAAAGTAAATACGATATAACTATTAAACGATAAATCCATTATATACCAGCAAGGATAATTTGTCGTTTTCACAAAAGGATGTGTCCTATATTATATATATATATATTGTCAAGGATATGTATCAATTGTAAAACGCCTACTCTCGAAAATAGTTACATCTTCGTAAATTTATACACATGGGGGTGACTGGAAGGGTGATCATTGCAACGACTCTGCAACAATACACAAACCTATTGTCAAAAAGTTATTATAATAGAAGCTGGACAGGAAAAACAAACGTTGAAATAAACTATTGAAGGGTGTTTAAAACCAGTTCCTAAAAAGATACATCTGATGCACTGTTTATTCCATCTGAAATGCAACATAAATACGCACCGATAGATTGAGTGTGAAACAGATTTCAAATGTTGATAGTGGTAATATTAATAATGATAATGATAAGCTAGGCTCATATATATATATATATCATTTCATAGAATATAATTGTTTCTCATTATTGCATTCGGTATAATTTTGGAAATCCCCTACGCTGGTGAACATTGTTTTTCATGGAGAAAAAATAACTTGAACGGATTTCTTTAATACGTGTGTTGCAGTTTTTATGTTCCTTCATTTATTCACATTAGATCAGTCTATTTATGTTGTAAAAGGACAAATTTTCCACTGAAGAGAACATGAATAAGGAATTGGTAAAACGTATTCCCCTCCGTTCACTCCTTTTATCCAGCAGACCCGTATACACTAAACATCATCAACTCTCCATCCCCCTCCCCCCCCCCCCTCCTCCTTCACAGTTTTGGAACGAATGCTTTACGCAAATTGCTCCTGCTCGGTACAAGTGAATCAAGTTAGTTTCACGGCTTGTGATGTCATCTACCCGATTTATCCCTAACCTCGACCTCTCTGGAGCCTTTTAAATCAGCTGCTATGCAGATTCCTACTGGACCGAAGTCAAACACAACTCAGTCAAACGATACCATTTCCCTGAAACTTTCCCCCTGACATTTATTCCATTTGTTCTTTTCGTTCTTCTTGTGTACGACGTTTTTTTTTCATTTGTGTTTCTGTTGTGTCTTGTCTGTGCCTTGTAGTATTTTTGGCAGCAACCACGGTTATTATACTGTTTCAGACAGATGACATCTGCCTCACTGTTTGGTCCAACTACTATGCATTTTGAAACATCATGCTTTCTGCACGGACGCACAAAGACTATGGGCAACAAATAGCAATACGATCTATAAATTTCCCTCTATGTAATGTTACTAACTGATAATAAAACAATTGCTTCATATTTATCAATACAGCTGATAATTCATAAACAAAGGAAAATGCATTATTCAAGTATTTTGACGAAGATATAATAATATGGGAACCTTTTCCCATAGCACTGCTCAACATAAATTCATTTGTCCCCGCGGAATATGCAAATACATTCATAGGAATAACTCATAGTATCGAATAAACCGTTTATGAAGTGTATTATTGAATTGGTGAGATATTTTTTGAAATGCTAGTATATGCCCACCTGCGTGACGAAGCTGAAAAGCATCAAGTTTGAGCTGCTCATAACAGCTAATTATTGTAGCTAAGTCCTCCAGCGTGTCATAACGCCCGTACGTTTTACATTTGTTTGTAATTTATGTCGCTTGATGACAAAGTGGGCTACTGCTGCTGTAAGATATATATATATATATATATATATATATATATATATATATATATATATATATATATATATATATATATATATATATATATATATATATATTAATTAATTTGACTCTTTCATTTACCTCTACTGCTACCTCCAGGTCTAGAACTATATGTTACCATCATTATAAACTTATGACAGGACACCCACAGTGTATAGTTAGCTTAGAAATAAAAGTTGCTCAGCTATTTGGATATCTATCAAAGAAGCATGTATAATAACTATCTGGCGACAAAATAAATCTGCTGCGAATCGGAAAAATAAAATCTTCACTTGTTAAAAAAACGAGTTGAAACATTAATCATAACGAAAATTAGGTGTAAGATTTATATGAGAGACTATCTGGTAATGTCAGCGTAGATAAATTTCATTTCGGTTTACATAGATGAATAGGTTTTTGTCTTTTGTAATGTTCTCGTGGCTGTTTGAATAAATAACTACGATTATTGAATACAAAAATACTCCAAATCATTATCGTCCCCCTTTCCTCCCACGCTCCCTCGCCATGAATTGATTTACTGGAATTGAATTCAATCCATTTTACGGAATATGTAAACATAGATGGGTATCAACAAACTGTGTTTTCCAAATGGAATTCTCAATCAGAGCATATTACAAAAAAATCCCTGTGGACTCGAATGCTGTAGGCAATGTGAATGGATTACAGATAATAAAAATGAGATTTATTTCACAATGATATTGATGAAAATGTACTGGTGATGGAAAGATTTTGAGCAATGCTGTTAACGATATTGAATGAGTTCCATCTGCCTATCGCAATCAATATAACTGTGATATTGAAAAAGGACATGTTTTATTCATATTGACACAACCGAGCTAGAATTTGCAATGATCATCATAAAAAATAGCCGTGGTATAACGTATTGAAATGCATTAAACAATATTCACATAATTTCCATATTGTTTGTATGAAATAATAATGATAATTGAATAACAAGAGACAATGATTGAACATTTCAAAAAATAACAATTACCTCTAGCATATTCCAATTAGTTATCAAACGTCAGCATTTTGATCATAAATTAAAATTAACTACAAATGGACTAATTTTAAATTACTACCCTTTATTTAACCTTCGACATTGTTATTTGCTCTTCGCGTTCGAATGTTTGTATAAAACAATGCGCAAAGGTAATTCCTATTCACTTATTCATTTAATCATGCCAGCAGATGTGATTCTTTTTCCAAGTTGGCATTAAAAAAGCAGTTGATTTGCCAAAATCGAAATAAATGGATGATGCTTATACGTATAACAAATTTATTGAGCAAGTTTCTTTTTTGTCGAATGAACTCCTTCCATCTCTATAATTATATATAAGGTTGGAACCACAACTATGAACTATGAGTGAATCAACGGTGAAAAGAATCGACCGATATACAATTGTCCAGTCTTGCCACAGCAATTGTCTGAGCATTTACACCTTGGCTTTGCTGACTTTGACCATTTGACTCGTTCCGTGTATCAATGGTTTTCTCCCTGGAGGCTGCTGGAGACGTGTTATGATGGTGGTTCCCAACACAAGGGGAATTGCAGTATTGTGGACACAGCACTCGGAGTATAACAATGTGTTTCATTGAAGACATATCGGTTGAAATGCAATTCACACGTGAGTCGCGCGTGCCAATCGGTTGAAACATGAAATGATCGTCTCTTGATAAAACGTGTAATAGGATTCAGGGCATTTCTTATTACAAAAAGGTTTTTTCTCTTGATTTGTAAGCAATTTAATGTTGGGTAATCACTCTCTCTTTTTATAAAAACTTATTTGATGTTGTAAGTTAATAAATGTATTGTCATTCAATGATTGCATCTTTAGCATATTACTTGATATTTAACAGTTTATACAACTCCTCTTGTTCATTGAAAAGAATATAAGTTCTGTAATCAATTATTGACGCCTCTCATACTATAAATCATAGAATAAACTATCAGAATGAAGCTTGAATATATTCTCAATTCAGTGAATATTGATCGATTCATTAAACAAACATTTTTTAAAATATGTCTCCAAATTCTAAATCCAATTCAATTCAAATTGTTCTTGCGTTTTTCACAATCAATTATATAAATTTGAATATAATATCGAAGCATCACCAATCAACCGAGGCAAACAAAATAAGCGTCAATTATTGAACACCGTGGTGGGAATGAAACCGAGTCTCGATGCCAGTGTAAATACGCTTTTTCAGTTTCAACCCTCTTTCACCAGAGGAGAACTCAAGTTTCATCACCTCTTTCCATATTTTTTTCCATGCATATGCGGTGAAAAGTTTGCCTAGCCAAGGCGATATGATGGTGGGGTGTTGTGATGGCTGACGAGGTAGAAGAGGGGGGAGGGGGGGAGAGGGAGAAAAGCGTGCGCAAACAGTCGTGTCTTGTTACTCGATAAATAACAGATCGGAGAAACGAGTTATGAGCTCTTTAGAGGTGAGAAATTGGATTTGAGTCTTGTGATGAAAAGTTTGACGTGATGCTGACGGAAAGGGGAGGAAGCAGAGAATTCTTCCCAGAGGACACGGTTTATGCATACTGTATATGTAGACAAATATTATAAGCTATAACGAATATGGAAAATTCATAATAGCTGTTTCCGTGAAACTGATTTTTATTTATGCTCGAATCCAATTATTAAACTAATTGCAAGACGCGTCAATACAATTAGGAATTAAAAGCATGATATAAAGACGTTATAGGTTCATTTATATAGGCCTATAACATTGTTAAAATAGAGATTTTTTTTTTTTTTAGGGTAGTTCAATATAGAATGGGGGAGCAGTCTCCAGTGTTTACTCAGCAAATATGAAACTCAAGAGCATGGAACATTGGCACCACTGATATATCCGTTCCTTTTCTCTTCTATTTGATCAGAATCGCGTATATATGATATTCAGTGATATTGAAGATGAGTTTTTCATAAAGCATTATTTGCCCCTTTCACCGCAGGCATAAGGTGGGTGGGAGGTGGTGGGGGGAGGGTGAAAGAGACGTGAATATTTTGCTATTGAATAGTCAACATTGACACGACCTCGTCACTTCGCCATTCAATGACAGAATGCACGAACGAAGTTTAAGCATTAAATTGTCACCGGCTTCTTTCAACAGAAGCGGTCAACGTTCACCTTCAACTATTTGAATTTATAGTTTCATACAAAATAATTTATTATATCCACCAACACAGAAGTCGCGAAATTCTTTCTATATACATACCAATACAACAAAAATTCAGTACTATATATAAATTAGAATTTGGGCATTGACTACGAAACAGCAATTGTATGTATCCTCGGGGCTTTTGTCCATGGTATTGTTCTTCGATTTTCCATCTTTGGTTATGACCAGTCTGTCCCCTTATTTGTAATTCTCTTTCATCCACACAACTACTTCTCACCGTGCAGTTGGCAATTGCAACAACAATACTTGACCGATATGAAAACTGTGCTTTTTATTATAACCACAGAAGAGAGAAAGAGAGTATAGTGTGGTTAGATTTGCCCTCGCATAAACGCCTCGTCCCATGGGAGAAGTTTCATAATACAGCGTCGAGGCGTCTAGCGTCCATTCCAACAGATTGCCAGAGTCATAGGTTCGCATGAGACGAAAGTCGTGAAAAAAGCCTCTAGAGGAATAACCATCAACGTAATGCCAAGATGACACACTGTTCGGTCCAAGCAATCAACCATAACTGCATGAGCGTCCGCCGACTAGATACCACTGCGGACCAATTACACTACACCTTCGTGTCGTTGGCCATCAGACAACGTCATCCAAAACCAATCAAGCAAAGACTAGTGGAAGATATACCTTGCACTTATCTATGAATGACACAAAGTATTTAATCTATTTGAACGAATGATTTTAGAAATCAGGTTTTACATAGCTCATACAGTATAGGCTACAGAGAAATCTGACATGTAATTGAATATATAATATGTAGGTCTATAGCCTATACATATATTAATTATTCACAAAGTATGGCTTTTTGATTATGTGTATTAGAAGGGAATCATGTATTTATTATTGCTGTTTATATTGATGATGAATGTCCAGCGTACCATAAGTTTTAAATTATAATAACGAAAAGTGAAATTGAGTGATTCAATTACGTATAGTAATGAAATAAAAAACTTGAGTAGTGATGATCAAAGTGGCGATATTTCTCTATCACTTTTGAATTGCAACACATGGAGTTTTTTAATTCAAACCATCTTTGAACTTTTTCACACAAATTTATGTATTTCCTCTGATTCCAATAACGTCTAACCAAATAATATTGCTATTTTCTTCAACAAAGTTTTTATTATATTATTCACATGATGATGGTGCTTGCTTTGAGAACTCATCCATAATCATATTGCGTATATAGCGTCCCATCTGCAAACTATACAGAAACATCCTACTATATAATATATATAAAAAGTTTTATCTCTTTTATCTATTATAAGATTTTTCAATGTTTACATTTCCCCCTGCACGCCATTATGCATCAAGTATTTGTGGGTAATGGAATGTAAAATTATGAGAACGGTATACTGCCGATGCGATGGTGAACACTGATATGACGACTGACGAATGACAATCAAATGCAACGAACGCATCGAGGGAGCGTCGCTCGCCTGATTAAAGGGGGGTATAAGATTCGGGAACATGCCAGAACGATTTCAACAACATAGCTCATGAAACGATGGATTAGATTATGCCTCATAAAACAAAATTAGACTAATCAAAACGGAAAATGCGTATAAAGAAGAGCTATCCTCTTTCTATATTGAAGAATTCAGTTGTGTACATAACTACGTGATTTAATCAATTCAAAATATAAATCGTGAATAATTTCAGCTCAAACCTTTGAAATGACAATCCGGACATAATTGATGAAAGACAAACGATGAAATTCTTGACAAACAAATTTTAAGAAAGCGTCTAGTTTCTAATACACTTTTTTTATTGATTTATAATACAGTTTTACATAATCAGTGTAAATTTGAGCTTATCGAACCTGCCAATAATTCAATTTATTCCATTGACTCGGTTGACTTATGATTCAGGAAAAGAAATTAATGCCGTGTCTATGAAAATATATTGATAAAATTGGAAAGTTATATAGGTAACTATATTCACTGTGGTTATATATTCTTACCAAACTCGTTGCTCAAACTCTAATATAATAAAGTAAAATAGCTTCACAATCAGTTTTTCTGGCATCAGATATTATTAAGTAACTTTTCGAAATGATTTTTTTCAGCCTGTAATAAAGAAGCCTTTGTCTTATCGTTGTGTTGTCTCGTGTCTCTATTATTGTGCTATTTGAAAGAACAATAATATTTGAAAGCTTACGTCTTATGACGTTCGGTTACATGGTGACACACACGGTGGCCCCTTGGCACATGTTCACGTCTCTCGATGTCACCGCACAACACAAATGTTCATAGTGATGTTTTTCTTATTGCTATCTTCCTTTGATATTCATAATGACAATACTACTTAAGCTAGTCAAAAGAATATTAATCCCATTATTTCTTTCGGTTTGTTTAACCTGCCACCTTCCATAAGACCACCGCCGCAGGCCTTAATAGACGTATAAGATCAGAGGAGACGAAATAGAGCAGACGATTCTCTTTATTAAATTCCTTTTTCTATATACGCCTCATTTCACACTTTCCATTATTATAATTCTTTTATTCCCATTCGTTTCTTTTTCTCGGCTCTAGATTCAAAATTTGGCACTGTTTGTTAAAACAATACAATTACCTTGGCGCCTATTTATACATAGACTGTTATAAAAGTGTCAATTTTGCCTGGGATCCTAGCTGGCTAGTCTAATAAATTGACACAATCCAGTCGACAACAGGCTGTTCTATTACTATTTATATTTACAAAATAGTTATCGTCTGATTTTAATGTTATAATGAGTCATCTACAAGAAAATATTTCGTTAATTGGTATGATTGAGAATCATTGTGATTCTCACTGGTGTAAGTAGTCTATTTTATAGTCTTGTGTTCACGATGCCACAACCTCTAAGAACAAGGCAAACGCCCACTCGTTATGATCGCATTGCTATAGGCTCGACTCCACTTGACATGACTGCAACCTAGTACATTTTTTTAAGTATTACCTACCATCACGATCTGTCACTTGCTGCTCGCTCTCTATAACGATGGAGTCACTTCTCGAAATGCTATAAATCTTTGTACCCGTTGGTTGGTTAGGACTGTGTAGGTCTACATACAGTATCAAGTCGAAAAACCCGCGGGCTGAATAGATTCGTCAATCAGCTGTATGTCGTCCCTAGTCATGAACCCCTGTCCCCCCCCGTCCCCCCCCCCTACTCTCGACCACCCTACCCCTTGCCCATCTCAACTCGAGAACCAAGATGGATGCTGGACACTTCACTTCCATCGACAGATAGAAGGCTTACGGACCGTTTTTTCAACCTCTTCAAGATCCAGTATGCAATGGAATGAATTGAAGTTTTACATCCGAACGCGTGGTCTCATAAAATGTCAAGTCGGTTTTTGCTGATCTTCTACAAAATCATGATCAACATCAACAATTTGGTACGAATGTATACGATTTGTTTTGAAGATTAAAATGCTGTTCGAATAGTACAAAGAAACTTTTTTATTGTAGAAGAGACGTTGTATGCAACATAATCAAAAAGTACCCTCAGCAGATGTACGATATTATAGAGATGAGTTTAAAAGCAGCAATAGACAACAGCATTTTTACCTTTTTATTTCGAACATTAATTGAAACCTCTAATGTATTATTCATATCATCATACATTACAACTCACAACTTATGTTAAAAACTAGACAGTGAAAAGGTGTGATCGAATTTTATATAATATATTATATTATTGTTTGCTTAACGACCCCACCAACAGCCAGGTTATGCGGGGGTACGAATGAGCAGATGATTATGAAACGATGAAGTGATGAGAAGTGAAAGAACGTTTACCAAAACCCATGCCTTATGCGGGACTCGAACCCACGCCCAACGGTGACCAGTTCCTGAAGCGGTTCCTCAGCTGACCGAGCTACCGAGGGGGTCTTAATATATTACACATTTTAATATAAAATGTTATATGCATAATGAATGATATTATACATACAAACATATATATATTATATATATATATATATAAATATATATATATATATATATATATATATATATATATATATATGTATATATATATTTAATATGATATATGTAATATCTATATATATATATATAAATATATGATACCATAATACATGTAACATATTACATAAAAATTTCAATATATTAAGCCATCGTCGGTATACATATATATATATATATATATATATATATATATATATATATATATATATATATATATGTATATATATATATATATATATATATATATATATATATATATATATATATATATGTGTGTGTGAGTGTGTGTGTGAATGTGTGTGTGCACTCATCAACTATATAATGTAGCATTGCAGGCCTATTTTCAAACACTCAACTGCTCACTCAAATCTTCGCAAAGAGTCTGATTACACAAAAAAAGTAAAGTGCTTCATTTCATGAGCTTCGAATTTGGACCTGTAGTTTCATTAGACCACATCATTACTTTGTTGTTCATCAAGTTGTTTTTATTAGAGCTTGTCCTAAACGAGTAAAAACGAACTCAATACGGAGACTAAATAAGATATGTGTGTGTGTTTTATTTTTCTACTTGCCTATAAATTTGAGCACTCACGCTACGTAATGTTACCGTCTCACGCACTTTGCCACTCATATCATTCCGCTGGTTAAACGATCCACTGGGACTCACACTTGAATTAAATTAGACAAACTCATTTTTAGTCCCCCACTTTTTTTCATCAAGACAAAGGCTATCTATTTGGGAGGAAGAATTACTACTATAGTCTTTATCTATAAATTACTGAATCGGCACACAGCTCAACTATAGATGATGTATTTGTCGGAATGTTAAATAGAAAAGAAAAGAAAAAATTCATCTCACCATCCCATCATCTCATTAATCATTCATCCGACGCCAATAGATCTCAGTCATCATTACAGTGCGTCGTTAAAACCCAATATGATGAATATATAGAATAAAATCAAACCTAAATTTCTATTTTGGGTGAACCAGATTGTGTGTTCTGGTACTAATAAGTGAAGTGTACACACTCAAAAAATATATTCTTTTGTACCAAAAACAATATATCGAAAAATGTTCGAATCGATAGTAAAATAAACTCTGATATATATGATGTTCGCCGTCAATACTTCCCCCTCACATATGTGAGGTGTTGATTTAAAAAAGATGAGCAGCTCAACCCTAGTTTCATAACACATGTCGCATAGGCCTTTTTCCGTTTTTACAGGATTGCCTGTACATATACAAAAAAAGGGATGATATATTTTCATAACACTATTAAAACTGTATAAAGCTTATTTGCTTTGTAGGATATACCGCATATGCCGAACGCCTATACGTAACCTGTACGTTATGTTTATTACCGCTTATTAACAGCATCTCATTTTGACTTCTGAGTTATGACTTTTCAGTTATGACTGGAACCCCCTTTTTTAAACTGTTAGTGTTGGCAGTACTTCAAGGCTCGCATCACATCTCTTACATATATGACAAGCCTCATAGACTATATGTAAAGGCATCTAACACATCACTGAAGGCAACTATTATATAGACAGTGTTCGTTTTTTGAAATACGCACATATATATATATATATATATATATATATATATATATATATATATATATATATATATATATATATATATATACATTGGGACGTAGCGTTCTTTGGTTATTATTTATTTATTGTTTTTGGTGGAAGTGCCGAGTTCTCAGTGTTGGATCAGATTACACCTGAGCTAGATATGTAAAAATAAACAAAAATGTGCGAATGATATTATTCCTTTAGTATAATTCTTTTCTGAAAAAAAAGCATGACACATCAGAGCCTCCAGATAAATTATGATTGAATTATGATTATTGGTGCAACAAACTCTCAATTGTTGAACAACAGCTGTTTCTTGAACTTAGTTATAAATCCAAAACTTAAAATAATGGGTCTTATTTTTTTTTCTTCGTGAACTTAATTGTTGTATTTTCTGTCTTTCTATACATCAAATAATGTTTATATTTACGATCTTAGAGTGGCATTCTGAATTTTAAATTTGATTTCCTTGAAAAGTCAGTATATTAAGGCATATCGTTTTTTCAATACTAAAACAAAAGAGCATCATTATCGAGTATGTGGAAGAGTTATCAGTAATAATAAATTGAATTTACTTGGCGTGAAGTTAACGTGTATATATAACGTATATAAAATGTACCTCATTGTTTTTGTATTCCATATACAACGACAAAAACAATTATACCAATTACCGTACAATGTCTGTTTATGACTATGACCACGTGACATGGAGTAAAGGAGAGTGTATCAAAAGATTATTAAAAAAATATACGATTCATTACAAACCATGAACAATTTCATATCCTTGATTCCATGACTTTTACTATTCTTATTCTTATTTATTATCTATTTTATTAGTTCTACTAATGCTGACGCCTGGTACAAAGGAACAATCATTTGTCATGCACATTAAACGACATTTTTTAAATTATCTTTCTCAATATAAATTGTATTCTCAAGTATTATAACCTTCTGAGAGCCGCACGGCTCAAATCCGCTATGACCAAGGCCATTTCATTCAATAATTCTTCAATGTATAATTATAAAAAAATTCTATTGATTATGTTTGTAATTATGTGATTTTAATTGTATTTTTATTTCGTTGCAGGTGAGTTATTACCTTCATCAATTGGTTGATCAAGATCTTTCACTTGAACTCTATATATAGTCTTCAGTTATCGATAAGACGCAGGTCAGTTAACAAATACAAATCAGTTATATAAAATTATCTTTTCTCATATAAATTAAATACAACTAAAATTGAAACATCAAATATTTTTCCATTTTTTTTTTGTACTCATATTCCAAAATGTTACATTTATTTGTATATCTTCATCAAGTAACCACATTATTACATAATGAATATGTCTCATTAAGTTATTACATCTATCACTCATTTTTGTAGATCACTATCTTCACCTCATTACAGTGCTACAAATATTATATCAGATGAATTTATAAACAGCGTTGAATGTTTACAAGTAAAGATAATCACTTAGAAAGTTAGTCTCGTTTTAAATTATAATAACATTAATAACTGGTATTTTGATATAATCATAATCAGTTGCTGTTTGTGTGTGTGTGAGTAGAATGAAGTGGGGTGTCAAATACGTGGTTTGTTTAACCCCAGTCACTGCTGCGTGTCTCGTTGTTGCGTGTTTCCATGACACGCACACACAGACAAGAGTGAATGAGTGACTTTGGTTTTTGCGGTTTGTTATGACTTGTGGCCATCCCCTTCTTATAATTATACGGCGTTATATTAATTATATCACAATGACTACATGTAATTGGTTCTACTTATAAGTTGATGTCGCTATGCTAATTATATTATATTAAGATATAATTTTAATTTTATACCACTAGGTATATATTATTGGGTGCTCGTACACTAAAGTTTGTTTTACGATGACGAAGAGATAAGTTTTATCGTCAGATTAAATGAAGTTCTAATGTATCAATAATGATATTCCGTAAGACATGTTTGTATAACTCATAAGTTATGTTAATTATTTTAAAGCAAATTCTCTCATCGAAGTACAAGCATAGACAAAGTACAAGATAGTTCTTGAATAAATTAATCAAGAAAGTGTGCATTTACATTCATACTTATTTTTATCAATATTTTTCTCACTGATTTGTTGAATTTATTGCTCGAAAAGGAAGTACAATACTCAAATTTAATCATCAAAAATCAAATATGATATAGATTCATATTTATATTTATAGGATCATTTATGTTCAGTATTTAATTATTTGATGTTTTCATGTTTATATGATTTAATAAATTATAAATTAGGTGAAATTATTGAATACCAGCAGAGTGCACGTAGATCTTACACTGACACATGTAAAATAACGTTTTATGTATTATGAAGTCAGTGCGATATTTATAGTGAGGAATTAATAATAACATCTTCATAAATGTGCAAGTCATCTTGACGGAACGTTAATATCTTTCAAGACATGTGAAAGAATTTATTGATATAAAAGCAGAGTTATTTTAATATTATTTATTTGATCTAAGACATCCATCGTCTCTGGTATTAATTTCGACGCTTCACGCAAGCAAATCTAACCATACATCTCACCTGAAGAGTGACAACTTCAAAACACCACATGTATCTTTAAAAAATACCAAGCAAAATAATATTATTCCACAAACGATCAGAACATAGCGTGCATCTGTAATATCAATATATTAAATAATTCAATATGGGCCTATTCCAGAAAATTATCATTAGAATTCTTCATTTGATACAATTGAATATTTGCCATTCAAGAGTAGACATACACGTGTTTATAATATATACTATATATGATATGACAAAAATGCAATTGAAGAATTATTGAATTAAATCTGAGACAGTGAATGAATATTGGCTGTGATAGCCAGTGATGGCACATTTTATAATTACGATTATGTAACACGATAATGATGTAATTAGTAATACACCTTCATCAATTGTGTTACCAGGGTTATTGGTTTGATATAAATAAATAAATGGTTAAAAACGGTGCATGAGTTCACTGTGATCAATATTACCTTGTCGAGGGACGTCCAGAAATGCATAAAAAAAACTAATCTCCTATATACGTTTCGCTATTACATTACTTAAGTAATTTACCCTATCCAACATAAATAATACCCACAAGTGATATGTGATGTGTCATTAATAACTTCCAAGCCCCTCTGTTATATAATTAAACTCGAATTATCTATCAAGAGTATGTGTAACTTATATAACGTTTTACGTTCATTTTAAACTGGGCCTATAATTGCAAAAAATTCATTAGACAGGTATAAATTAGTTGACATTTTTCAATCGATCAAAGATTTGAAAGAGGAAGGTTTTTTCGTATTTCTGAACGATTGAATTATTCTTCGATTTGTTGAGTATTTTAATTAGTATCTCTGAACTGGACATTCCATCAAAATCAACTGGTATGATCAGTTAATTATTTAAACTTATCACTAAAAGTGTTTTTTTTTTAAATTGCACAAAGGACTACAGAAGTTTTTTTTGTAGTTGTTACTCTTATTTGATTTCGAAACAACATGAGAGGTGATTCTCAATAATAATTAGTTTCAATTGATTGCGTCAACTCAGTGACCAATCAATGTGATCAATCAGCAATAATCAATCTTCTTTTTACAGTGAAAAAGAGTGTTATCGACGATTCATTTGAATTCTGAAGGGATGTTTTCGAATCAATTAAACATATATATTCAAATATATATATATATATATATATATATATATATATATATATATATATATATATATATATATTTATATATATATATATATATATATATATATATATATATATATATATATATATATATATATATATATATATATATATATAATAAGTACATGACTTTCTGTTGAAACGTACAGCACGTGATGTTCGATGTCTGGGGTTCGATTCCCCGACGAGGTGGTAATTTTCAGTGATAATGATCATATATATATATATATATATATATATATATATATATTCATGTGTATATATATATATATATATATATATATATATATATATATATATATATATATATATATATATATATATAAATATAAATTCGAAGCTAAAATTTCATAATCAAGATCTGGTAGTTCAATAAAATTTCAGTGGAAACTAAATACAATATAGGCCTAAATATGATCATTTAAACGATGAATTATAATGGAGAATTTTGTCCGATGTATCTAAGTTCACTAGTAGCAGTGATAGAATGAGCTTTAACAAACAATACATATAAATGAGCTAAATAAATGGATCAACAGTCGCTGTCTGAGGTATCGGGCTGATATGCGTCTGATCACAATTGAAAAAACAAATCAATAATAATGTCGGCTTCTATTTGATGATAATGTCAAAACAGAAACGTTCAAGTTTGCTGATGAAACCTTGAAATTTATTGTGTACCTTTTTATAATGCTGATATGCCGTAAAACCTCTGCATCTTGAATTAAATTGTAACTATTTTATGTACAATACAATTCGTATAAGTGCACAAGAATATAACAGATATACAATCTTAATGAATAATATTATGAAGACGTTATATGAAATTGATTTTATTGATTGCTTATATATTTATAAGCACCCTTAAACTCAAGATTATAAAATGCGTTGCAAGGCGTGGCAATCTATTTACGAGTATTCCTGCAACATAATATCACGAAGAAAAGAAGACTGTATGCATATAAATGAAAATCCAGATATTCTCATAGATTGAGAACCTTTACATACTCATAACTTATCAAACGTATATATACTATATGATTCTATATATGCAATCAATGTTCGCAATCTTGTATTTTGACCTTCAGAAGTAACATATCAGCGCACACCTGTGTGTGTGTTTGTGTGTATATATATATATATATATATATATATATATATATATATATATATATATATAGATATATATATATATATATATATATATATATATATATATATATATATATATATATATATATATATATATATATATATATATATATAGTCCTGTACGTATAAAATAACAATAGTAACAGATTTTATTACTTTATTCTTTGTGAGAAAAATCCGACTGGGATTCAAACCTGATAATTTGGACCAAATCTTGAAGACTTGCAAGAACTCAAAATGCTTCCAAATATTATATCAATTGAAATCTCGTAGCTGCTTGAACGACTGAACAGGTGCTGCTGTTGTTATTTCGTTATTTTACGAAGATGCTCATCTAAATTTACTTTTCAT
>OZ023332.1:31751929-31769429 GCA_964007535.1 Brachyptera risi
TTTTGTATTCATATAATATAGTTCAACATGAGTCAAAAGTAAAAACAAATTCGATAAAGTAAGTTTATTAAGTTTCGTGTGTTATACTCAATGTGTACCTAGACCGCATTGGTCAGCGATCCCTTGAGTATTCTCAAGTTAAAAGTGCAAGAGTTTTTACTGTCTTCATTCCCAATAGAACGTGACAGTGACACCATGGATGTCCCTATAAACCATCGCATAGAACACTGTATATAGGAGCAGAACACTGTATATATAGGAGCAGTGGGCAAGAACTCCCTCCTTCCTCTCCCATTCCCACGTCCTCGTGGTTATGGTTATGGAACGACAATATACTTTTGGATTATATTTTCACGACGAGTTGCACTTATTCTTACACAATAACAAACTCGAGTAGAAAATGGACTGTGACTGTAAAATATTTCGCATCTTTTATAGGTGACCATAAAGTTGACCATATAGCAACATAACTACCTTCCGGGGATCTTATTTATATCCTTTCAAAATCGTGCTGTCTTTTTTTTTTTGAGTACTTTGGGGTTTAGGGGTTGAAAAATAAAGACCAAAAACGTCGTCCCATTTTGAGACTGCTCAAACAATAATATAGCCACATGTTCTTACGTCGACTTAAGATTGATTATTGGTGCATATTGAATTGAAGTGGCGAGGAAATAGTCGCAAGTTGTTCATTCGGATCAAATCAGAATCGAGCCAATTTTTTTTTCTTTTGAAAATGTCAGTAACATTCTATCAAATAAAATATAAGATTTATTTCTATTTTCGAAATCCTCATATCGCCAACATTCCATCTTGCATTATATAGTGTTTATTTGGCTGAGATTTCAATATCGGACAGTGGCATAATATTGAGTCTGGCATTTTCAGCTATACATATCCACATGGCTGAATCTACCTTTACTTAGTTCTGTTTTACATCACTCCCAGATTATAAACGGATTTCAACAAAGAAACCTCGATCCTATAACTGCGTATTTTGGGATAATGTCGGCCCTGGAGGTTAAGCTTGAATAAACAGGTGTAAAAGGAGGTGAGACGTATGCCGTAGGGAAGGGGAAGGGGTAGGGAAATGTAAACATGCGGGGGAGAGAGACAGCTGTTAAAAGTAATTATTCATCATGTGCAAGACAATGATAGCCAACAGCTGTGACGTCACTAGATGATAATCCAACGAATTGTAATACATGTATATTGGTGTAAATACTAGAGATATAAAATATAATGTTAATTCAATATAGTTACAGCCTAAATTCCACCTGTCTGCAGTATAAACATTTTCTATGCATTTCAAAATGTAATATTTATCGTCGATGTCTTGAATGGCATTGCCATGAATTACTGACATGTAAATAAATAAATAATCAGCCATTTTCATCTGTTTTATGTTTCGTATAATTATAACAAGAAATTGTCTTATTCACTTATTATCTTCAAGTGAAAGGCATGAATCGAGTTATGGCAAATCCGGATGAAAATCTCTCAAATATGTTAATGATGCAAATTACTCACCACACAAGCAAAACTTGGAAATATCATCCATATGCGTGTGTTGTCGCACATGTTATATACTAATATAATGTAAAATGCATTTCAACCGCAGCATAACTTGAAGCCTATTAGTTAGCAAAGCCAAGTCGGCAACTATCTTTGTATGCACTCTTCTCACTAACCTGTTGCATACACTTGGTATGCAAGAGAAGGTATAAGTTAGAAAGACCTAGGAAGTTGCAGGAATATGAAAACAGAAGTGTTTATTATAATTTCTTAAATAAGATAATTAACTCGTCATGCATTAGTTTACTGGTTTATGTGGCCATACATTGGCAAATGTCCCAAAAAAATATTCCATAATGCCGTCAATTTCAGTTCAATTCAGAACCATGTACAAAAATGTATCTTTTTATCCATTCAAAAACGTCTTTTAATTATGAATAGGCATAGTACAGTATATGTATAACTACTAATTAGTAATAATTTGGTTCAATTTTTTCATAAAGTTGGCATATTTTCAAGGAAATCGTTATGCACTTTATAATTATTTACTGACGTTCACATAATGTATACTATATGTGTTCCGTGACGGATATGGAGAGATTGATCTATTCCTGGCTCTGCCCCAATATTGTGGCAACGAACACCTGAGAACAAACGTATCGATGAGTTCTCGATACTTTGCAAATCGAACCGTTATAGTTTATAGATGAACGAATCGCCAATAATGTCACTCATGCATGCTTGCAATTGCATATATTTACATCTCTGGATAAGAAGTGACGCTACTTCACACTCCTCGCTGCTTTGCCAATAATCTGTTTTCAAACATTCACATTTCAAAATAATATCGATGACAAATAATATTCATCATTGTATTATTTTATATTATTTATATTATTTCTCGGTTTATCTATGGTTCTGAAGTCATGCTGCGTCCGTTTCGCTTGGAAATCAAGTTCAACCAATGGTATCGATTTATATTTTACGCATCAAAAGTTTTGTCGCGAAGGTAAGAAATACTCAACCACAGTTTAGCGTCACAATTGTCATATTATTATATTTTATTTCCACAAGACTTTCAATCCCCATCGAATCAACCAATCAGCTATCATCAATACCGTAAACGTTTTTTTTAGCTTGATATCTACGTTTGTCCTAGCCATATTTATTTCCTATGGTTGATCGCCATCTTTTTGCATGTTATATGTACCGTCATGCTTATAACATGCACTGTCTATTCGTCTTGAGAGACTTTATTCGTGACTGATTGTATGCAAGAACTGACTATAATAAAAATTGGATTAACTTAACCGCGTCTACCTTTTCGTCGAAAGTGTCATTGCACTTGTGACTTGTCATACTGTGTAATCATCCGTGTCGGAGACTCGTAGGTCATATAAATGATCCACTAATTAGAAGGGAATAAGTAGTTTCAACCATTATTGCATGCAAATGCTATTAGTAATTGGAATAAAACTGAAATAGAACATGGCAATAGACAAATTGAAGAATCAGTGGTGATGCTTGAAGGACCAATTCAGCGTGTGTTTATTAACTAGAAGAGTTCTTTGTTTTAATTCTGTATTTCAACAATTCAAACATAATATAAAATGTTACTTTTTCTCCTTTTTGATTTATAACTCACAATCCGTATACTAAATTTGAATGACTTTATTTATGCGGGCTCTGCAATGAGTTCATAGTTTATAACGCTGATGAATGATTATTCATTTTATTCAATACAAATAAACTTTTCTAATTGTACTATTTTGAGTATTTGAATCATCCATTTTACAAGCCAAAATAAGGATCTCAGACAATGAATTGTACAATCTTATACAATTACCAGCTGTATAAAATGAGTCTTCAAACTCAAATTTTTGAAGAAAAACATCTCACATTTTTTATTTTCAACTCAAGTTTTAATATACTGCAATATCAAAGTGATATTATAGAGGCATAGAGTTTTCTACCTCTCCAATCGAACACTTATCTTCTTGGTACATATGCGATAAGGTATTGATGGTGCGCAACTAAATCCCTTATGAGCAGTGTGCTCCCGCACTTTGCGGTATAGTAGCTGTCATTCGATAAAATATATGTCTGAATTTGCTGTCTGCTGCTGGCACCCTAATAATAAAGACAACAGATGCTGAGTGAAACTGACTATAACTCTTATGATTTCATAAATTAATAATAATATCATTAGGAAATGGAGTAGATTCAGTTCGATCCATTGCACGGGGAAAAAACTATAACTGAGGTGATGGGTATATAAGAAAAAGGGGGAAATTGAAACCTGCCCTGCTTGATCAAAGTCGGAAAACCTTATTTCTCTGATGGTTAGAAGCCATTTATTAGAGTTATGACCGTTACCTTTCAAGATATACGACCATTGGCTTGGGGTAAAGACAGTCCAGGATAATATCAACGCGCTTCTTGAATGAAACTCGACCCAAACACATTTTACAAACGTAAGAGATAACAGATATATTTTTATAGAATTTATGCGCGCTCTCTTCACACTATCCTCACTTTGCCTAATATTACTCTGATAATCTCATTCATCATTTACCATGCACGAAAACAGAATTATTTCACCAGTCTGCATTATAACCATTGCAATTATTACAATATTTGACAACTTGTCGACGTAGATTGTTTATAAAAAATTATTTAGGTCAAGGTGAAATGAAAAATAGTTTCCAACAAAATAATACATGATGCAGTATTATTTTATCTTGGCAGTGTTACGGAAACGTGGCGATTGAGTTATCAATTATTTGATATTACAGCTCAATACACGTCCATCTCATACCCATAGGTATCCAGAAAGGCAAGCAGACATCAACCCCAATAACATTTCTAACTGATAACCTCACAGAAACTCGGGCAAGAACTCTGACAAGTGAAATAAAACAAACAGGTTTATGAACAACATTAGTTTTCTTATGGATTACAGTTTTTATACATTTAATATATAAACCAGTCGACTTGATATAGTCAGCCTACACACATCAGACGTGGAATTTTAAAACATATCGGAGATAACCAATAACTTTTTTGAAACCACACCTGCCCAAATCTCTTCTAATTGGCCATAAATAAACTTATTCTGATCTATGAATCTCTTTCTCGTTATTTCTTATCTTTATGATAAGTTTTGAGAAAGGTTGCTTGTATTCTCAATCAAGTCAGTTGTAAAGTATAAACATCGAATTACTCTTTTAGGGTACCAGTTAATTTTCTGATAGTTCGATCACCAAATAAACGACTCATCATAAAACTTTAACGCCTTTTATTCACAATTTGCTACGTGCTTCATGATAAAAATTATATATATATATATATATATATATATATATATATATATATATATATATATATATATATATATATATATATATACATACATATATATATATATATATATATATATATATATATATATATATATATATATATATGTACATATATATATATATATATATATATACATATATATATATATATATATATACATATATATATATATATATATATATATATATATATATATATATATATATATATCTATATATATCTATATATATATATATATATATATATATATATATAACCTGAGCAATAAACAGGAATGTTTGTATAATTATTTCTATATTCATATATATATATATATATTATATATTGACCTATAGATAGATAGATAGATATAGCCCAACTTATATGTATATATATATATATATATATATATATATATATATATATATATATATATATATATATATATATATATATATATATATATTTATATATATATATATATATATATATATATATATATATATATATATATATATATATATACATATCTATAGGCAAATAGCATTATAGCGTGTCCTCGGGTAACTACATGTATATATAACGCATCACACAACAAAGATGAAGCTATCAATATATCGATGAATTCAGTTGGATGCCAAAAATTACTTTCATAAAATTGGTTGACCACACCCATAATGTGTTTTCATAAAAGGAAACTTTTTAAAAGATTAACACGTAACCTCATCTCTATCACGTAGAAAATAGGCCTGCACACGATGTTATAATATGACCTTCGATAAATGATATAACTTATTACCGAGCAGTCTTTTGAAACGTCAAGGTGTGAAAAACGCCTGACAAAATATTCTCAGAAATGCATCATTGTTGTCTGAAAATAATCATTTGCTCATTTTTGTATAATATGAGTATAAAGAAGTAGCTGTATAGACTGTCGCGTTGAATTCAGCGTTTTTAATTTACGGAATATAGGCTAACACGCTGACTCATGTTTTAATAATAATTCTGATGCATATATGAAATTAAGTTAATCTAAAAGTCATAAAACTTGTTTAACATTTTTCATATTTATGCCATTCTATTTGTGCTCTTGTTTAATTCTTCCTCATGGTTCGAATAATATCATGTGAATCTGTTTACAGCCATCTTTCAAAAACTGCCCATACACAAATATCGTCTTTCTTTTCATTACCTTCCCTTTGAAACCGTTAGTCGCATCCCTTTCCAATCATCTTTTCAAGTTGTATAATAATATGAATATCAAACCTGATATGAGAGGTTTGAGCTCCTTCTCAACATTAATTGGACAAGGCTAGCAACGAATACGTTATGCTCTTTCTTCCAACGTGGAATCAGAACAATATCCTGTGCTCATATGGCCTGAAGCAAAACCAAACATCCCTTGTAAGAAAGGGGGGGTGAGCAAAACAATCGAGAAATTTCCCCTTTTTATATTTCAATTTAATAAATAAAATAAAAAGGCCCCTCCTTCAACAGACCATGAAACAACCACAAACAGCTCACAAACTTATGAAAAAAAAAATCTTGGACCAGCAGCCAACCAAAACCAAAAGTTGTCGGATCTTCTCAAACACAGCATCCGAGTTCTTTCTTCCACATCCTTTCTAACAATTGGTTATATAACACGAATTCTTATGTACAAATATATTCAAAATCATTTTTACCATGCTCTCTATATGGGAGGCCCACTGGAATTGTCACTGTTTTAATTACGTAATCCAAATAGTGGATGTATTTATTTTCATTTTTCAAAACATATTTGTTCATTCATGTATAAGTCGATCTTGATAAAATTTGAAAGAAAACACATAAATATTGGTCGTTACTTTGATGAAGTTTGAAGAATTGCAAAACATTATTTATTTACTGTTAAATATAAAGAGTTATATATAGCAAATTGAGATTTTTCTCTTCTTCGTATCTTATATAATATAAAGCTATATAGCACTTTGACTATGTATGTAACAAGAACGCTATAGACAATCGAGTGTACGGAATAAATAGCATCCAGTAGTGCACTTAAACTTGTTTATGGAGTCGAGCATGACGCACCAAACAGTCATCAAATCAATACACTTCCGTAATTATCCTCGTTGTTGTAAAAGTAAGAACAATAGTGAAACAGAAATGAAAACATTGATCGTTTTAAACAAAGGTAACCTGATCGATCATCAAGTATATTACCTTATATCGATTTATTCGTAGATTAGAAAATGACCTAGCTGTCGACGTGCCTCTAAGCCCTAACATTCAATTCGTAGATTAGACTATTCTACTGTGGACGTAGTAAAAGCAACTCAAAGTCAGGCCACAAATACAAATTCATGATTACACATGTGTATAAAATATGTTAGTTGATAACATAATATTCATCAGAAGAACTCATCGACGTATTCAAATTTTCAAGTACAAATGTGATTTTTATTGGTAAATCATCTTTATAATTCGTATTATTAAAAGTTGGGGAAGCATAATCAATGCGTTTACTTTTTTAATACCAGTGTAAGTGATGTACCAACATTATTTATTCTAATGGAGAAAATTATTCAAAGCATTGTAAAAAAAGTTTGATAATTGGTATACGAATTAATAAAAAATATCTGCGTACCATATATTATTTTGTGATATCTATATACGCGCCCATTATTATATTGTCTCTTCTGTGCTATAGTTATATGAGTGGTGAACAGTATAAATTAAAAATAAATAAACCATTGATAATTACTTAACAAGCGCTCACTATCATATATGCCATATAATAACGTGAATGCAATGTTAATTGATTGATGAATGCACTTTGTAAAAAATTGAGCATGCACTTAAAATCATGTAAAACGTTAATTTTAAGTCATGTATAATAGAACACCCACTTCAAAGGCATTTGATGAACGAACATAAAAACTTTTAATTGAGTGAGTGCATGATGCTGATTGAAATAAATTACATAATCACATATATAATTTTGGATAATTTTTCTATTATTTTACATCGGAGGAATGACATGCAATTCACTGAAAGCAACAGATGCATGAGAAGCCTGTTCGAAGAGTATAATTCGAGGTGTGTTCTTAATTAATTATTGTGTGGTCGTCTTGTGTATAGCCTACACGAGCTTATATCCGGGCAAAGAAAGCTTAGCGGAGTGAAGTAATAAATAAGACTGAAATTTGAATAATCTCACTTCGTAAAAAAATACATCTGCATCGACCGCGTCATAGTTCCACAATGACTGTGTGCATCGCATAAAACGCTCTTCAGTGCATACAAATAATTAACAGTAATTGTTCAAAGTTCAAATAGTTTTTAATGTAATTTGAGAGAAAAAAATATATTTGTCGAGTTCGCACAATGTAATAATTCAAACCAATTCCGATTTTGACATCTGTAATCATACTAAATTGAAGATGTTTGTTGATGATTCTATTTTTATACATTATAAATAGTATGACACGGAGAGTAGTTGAGTTCTTATATTTGACACGCGTGTTGGTGTAATTCGGACAGAATGTGTTTGTATAAAATTAAAGTATATGTGCAGAATATTGCTGGAGAGAAGAGAACGCGTTGCCCACCCAGAAAGTGAATTCACGCGACTCACGCCAAAAATTCTCTCTTCAATAGATCCTACTTAAACGACTTTGATTTCCAACTAACTCATAACAAGTAGATATAGCCAATACTTTTGAGTTGACTGTAAAGAGAATAAAATAAGTACCGGTATAGCAGAATAGTTTCATCGAATATATTCTACAGGTTCATTAAATATATCGAGAAACTCAGAAATTTGAAATTGCCTAGTAGTAAAAATTATTACAAATTCTATCTCTTTTATCAATCTTATATCAGATTATTCTAGACTATTCTAGTCTAGAGCTATAGACTATTCGTGTTTTCAAGCATTTTACCATCATCTCTTATAAACACTCCAATTAAAAAATCAAAGCAATAGCCCTACCAATACTATTAGCTACTTGGAGCAATATTCCATGTACATGACATCCGAGGAATATGCAGAGCAGACCAATTGTTCTAAATGACAATGTTATAGCTCACACGTGGCAGTTTCCATTTGGCCACTTCTTCAAATCCAGTGGATTAGAAATTTCAGGGGTTGAAAATGAGAAACCCTCGTAATAGGATCTCTAATTGTCCGCAGATGGAGTGGCCACTGGTCAGTGGTCTACGCAAAACGACACGTCCAACGGCCTATACAAAATAAAGATGGATGTCCACCCACACTAAATCGAACTATAGAATCTATCACAAAGTAATCCCCTAAATCCCAATGACCAAACTCTTGGGCACGCGTCCTTTACCCTATACCTCTCTCCCCACATCCACACGCCCACACACTCGACACCTTCGAACCGTCGAAACAATACACACAACGTACTAAAGTGACCAAACAGCGCCGTTAAACAGCAAAGTCTTTTCATTCATTCTTCGTTAACGTCTGTGTTATCTGTTATTGTTTCCTATAATGCACCATTACCCCGAGTTTCCAACTAATATGCCTTCTGTGTGTACACCCCCACATATGGCCTCACAGCTGACCACTGCAGGCAGATGCTGTATAAGTTCATTGTGTCAAAGAAGACATTCAGTTGTAACATTTCTCAATGCATGTCAAAAATTATTTTATTAACGCAATTCTTTGATGGTAAAGGTACTTCAACGGATTTTGAAATAGGATTTATACTATTATAACAATATTTCTTTGCGTGATGATTATCATTGTTGAATAGTGTGTGGACTTGCGGGTGAGATATAAAGAAAAGAATGCTATGTTCAGACGTATATCACTTCATTACAATAGGAGATTTCGATATGAGATGAAAATTCAGAGTGCAATCTAATTTCAGTCGAGAGTCTTTGTCCAATCAGTTGGTATGCTTGCCGCACCAAAATTAGAACTCCATGCCATTTCAAATGATATCAAACTTTTTTTGTACAACAATACATAATTTCTATTGTATATAATAAATTGTGAAATAATTCTTATGAAGCCATCCCATGTGAGAAGATTTAGACCAACTTTTCTGTCCTGCAGGTATATACGTGTGCGTGTTTGCTTGAAACAATATAAAATAATTATCAAGATTCAAGACTAGACTGGAAATGTGCCCTGCGGAGGCTACATCAAATGAGTGCGAACGATAAAGGCCTATTTTCTCTTCCACATTGACTATAACTGTTGTCTTGCTGTCTTGGTTAGGCTCATTAGTTCACCAAACGCTTCTGATAATATGCATAAATGTTTCAATATTGAGACATTCCATAATCAAATTTCAAACATGGGGCTGACTTGTATTTTCGGATACTCTGGTAATTATAAGATTATTTTGTGAACAAAAAAAAACTCAAACAGGGAGCTTAGTTGCACGATATGGTAGTTAGTTTTTAGTTTCATTAATCTTCCACAGTTCATATTGTACGATGTGTTGCCAGCATATGAAATTACTTCTTCTTGGCGTAAACCGTAGAGTTAATGTTAATTATCGTGTTAATGACGCTATTAAGACAGTATAATGTACACAAAATATTATTTGGGTGAGTAAGAACAAGTTGGCTGCCAAAAAATGACACCTTTGTCTGCTTTGTATTAATGTACCGGAATGTTGCGAATTATATCAACAACTGTTTTTAATTAAAACGTGCGGATCATTTAGTTAATTGTGCTAAATTCCTTGACAGACTTGCATATAAGTATTTTGATGCCACATTGATGAAGTATATATATATATGTATATATATATATATATATATATATATATATATATATATATATATATATATATATATATATATATTCATATAATCTCAATTTGTATATGTCAAGACATTGTATGTACTTATATTCACTAGACTTTTGTCATTGACGTTTAATATGCTCAGTTTATTGATGCACGATCAATTTAAATTCTTATAGCAATAAAATGACAAAAAAGTAATAAATATATTCTGGCATTATCTGTCTTGCATGTTGAATTTCTGCAAGAGATGCATATAATGCGCATAAGTTGACTTATATATGTAATGTCTGTAATTTAAGATATCACAGACACAGAAAGACAGGAATTGTATGTAAACAATCCTTGTCTTGAGATCTAACAATTACCCGAACACACCCATAACATCATCAAATTCCATCTTAACGATGAATAAATTAAATTATCCTATAGCCTAATAGAAAGGTATAATAATATATTTTACTGTAAGAAAATTTTACAACCCAAAAAAGTTTCATGGTTGATGCATCTCTCTCTCTCTCTCTCTCTCTATATATATATATATATATATATATATATATATATATATATATATATATATATATATATATATATATATATATATATATACATATATATATATATACATATATATATACATATATATATATATATATATATATATATATATATATATATATATATATATATATATATATAAATATATACCCTTAAGATTAGTGAGGTGATCGTAAAACGATCTAGTCAAGCCATATAGCCAGTCGTAACTTGAAGTACCTGCAATATGCTTTTTAATAACGCTATTGTAAAACTAAATTCGAACTTTTATACGATAAGGGTTTCGAAATATGTTAAGTATTAATTTTTGGATCCCTGTCCGCCCTGAGGTAGTGCGCGGCGCCCACACTGATAGAAACCTTCGTTATTTTTATGATTTCCATTTATTAATTTTATGCTTTTTCTTATAGGCATGTGCCATATCCCATAGCATTATTACGTGTTTATGAGGTACTATTCAACGAAACCAACGTAGTAATAAACCATTGCAATGTCGTCTCTTGAAACATATGGGAATAGCTCAATGGTATGACATGGTAAACAACACGTGTGTGATCTTTGTACACATATGTTGGTTTATACTCTTCAGACACAAAACCCTCATTAAAAACATTTATAATCAGAAGAAGCAAGTCATTTCCAGTAGAAATAATTGTATGAGGAGAGAGAGAGAGAGAGAGAGAGAGAGAGAGAGAGAGAGAGAGAGAGAGAGAGAGAGAGAGAGTGAGAGAGAGAGAAAGACGAGCTTTTATATTTATATCATGAACCAATTTAATAGCACAATCAAATTCATTGATATTTACATCTACCTGTGTTTCAAAGAGATAATATATATTATAATATGCATACTTTTTTCACGCCTTAATTTTATTAGTTGAGTCTGTATAAGACCAAGCCTTCAGATTTTGAGTGGTGCTTTTTATAGTGTTAGTGTCACCGAACCAAGATGTATATTTTAATTTTATCTCCCATGTCCCGGCAATTATTATTGCACATAAACTTGTCACTATACGCCATTATAATTTATAAGAGTGTAGCCCATAATGTAAGGTCGTGATATTTGTCCCTGCGAAAAACCGGTTGATATAAAATTAAAACAACGAACAAAATTTAGCAAAACCGAAGAACATTCAAAACTGGAGAATGGTTATATTTTTCAAATTTGATTATTACGTGATGACCTTGTCAAGAAAGGTGCCGGAGGTTGATTGTCTGATCGAGTTGAATAGTGTAGGCCTTAATTGATCACAAAAACCGAAAGAAACTCTTGTCTATGTTGCTTCACTTCGCGTTGAAGAGATGAAATGCTTAACAACTTTGCTATTTTATATCGCAACAGTCGATTCAGTTCAGATCACTGCGACACTGTCTTGTGATTTGGAATCAGGGCAAGCGTGTGATATGCCATTGCCGGGCAGGTTATTATAGATGAATACCATAATTACGAATTACCACCTAGTCATAATAGAAATACATTTTATTTCGTTGCATTAAAACTCGTCAACTAAATTAGTTTCATGTTATGTATGATGGCGATATTTGTAGTATTCCCATTATTAGAGAATCGCTTGAGTGACCAAAATATGTCCCATCTTCGTTTGTAATTTTCAATTCTATTTTATATGAGCTTATGGCGAACGTTTGTGAGAAAAGAAGAAGTTGAAAACTAACAGACGATGTGTATGCACAAGCTTGGACCTATATATACGAACATATGTGTTTATGCCCATTTATATATATATATATATATATATATATATATATATATATATATATATATATATATATATATATATATATATATATATAAATATCCGTTACCATTTTCTCCTCGTCAAACTTTCCATTTCTTATAACTTACCTCAACACCTTAATATACTCTTAGCTCATGCACCTAAATACATTTTACATGACTATAAATAGTAGAGATTTAGAATATGGTGTTATATGTATATATATATATATATATATATATATATATATATATATATATATATATATATATATATATATATGTGTATATATATATGTATATATATATATATATATATATATACATATATATATATATATATATATATATATATATATATATATATATATATATATATATATATATATATAAATATGCCTTTATCTACCTCTGGTTCATAATATCATTAATTATAATAATATTAGCTTCCGCTTCCGTGAATCATTTCTTTTCATGTCCAAGTGGGTTAGTTTGTAATTGCAGATAATTTTAAAATCTATATTTGCCATATATTATTACTATTATGTCATATAAAAAGATATTTTCTCCGACGATCGACCTACCCTCATCGTCCACTCCAATGTAGCCCTATATATAACCTCACTTATATATCCAGCATATAATAGACACATGGCACATGGATTCAACCATTGCATGTTACACAAAAAGGACCGCGACCTTTTATTCCGTTTCGGAAAGGACTCAATACAATACATAAGAATAACTAATAAAAGATGTCTCTGACATTTTTCTTGTGGCACAAGCGCAAGTGAAGAATGGATAAGAATGGGAATGGAAACCTTGTTGGAGGTTTCTTATATAGTGCGGGTGGCCAAAAGTGGGTTAGTAAAAACTCTGAACACAATTGTAAAAACCATCTTCAAACCTCTATGTGAGTTTTATACTCAAGTTATATCCCTTTCTTTGCTATACGATTACATCTGCTTCACTTTATGAAAAGGTTTAAATGATTAGGGTCTATTAACTTGGAAACTGACTGTCGAGAAGATGCAATAGAAAAAAATCAAATAATTGAACTGATTGTTCGACGTGAAATCCCAATGAAGATCAAACTCTATTATTTTTATTTTCTCACTTCCTCAAAAATACATGTAATTTTATAAGTAACTTCATTAAAATTATTTTCATTAAAATAATACAAACATCTGGCTGTACTTGTTGGTCTGACTTATTTTCATACACGTAGATTTTGTAATAAAGTTGATGGACCAATACATTTTAGACTGTAATTTCACAATGTTTTGGCTCCAATTCTCTGCTAAGACTTAAGAAGATAAGTCAACATTTAGAAGGAAAAAAAGATTTCAGAAAAGGGACGTACACCGTTTTCGACATTCATGATCATGGTATGTATGTTCGTAATCGCATAATCTGTTCTATATATCATTTTAGTGACGTAATGAGCTTGGAAGTTGGAATCACCCTGTGATACTGGCTGGACCCATCTGACAGGTGGCAAGATGAGATGTGGTCCAGTTGGGAGATCGAGTCTGTGATGTAGAAGTGACCAGCGGTTCAGGTATCCCCCCCCCCCCCTCCTACTACTCGTCGTCTTCATCACAGACTCGCGTTCTTTATCTACTTTTTTGTCTGCGTTGTTGAAGAGAGGAGGTTTAATAAAAACCATGAGAGCATGGAGCATGGAGGGGAGGTGAGTCGGTAGGCGGGGTTAGGAGGAGGTGCCTCATATCCAGGTGGTTTAACCAATGACGTTCACTTCGAGATCGTCATATTCCATAACTGGCATATTGATGTAGTCGGTTGCCAGAGCATGATAATCTTGGCAACCAATAGAAAACGTGGCTTGAACTAGTACTGTTCAATGTTCTTCTCTCTCCCACTCGACATCGCATACACTGATGGACCCCTTTTCGTAGTTGCATTTCAATAAATGGACATCTACGACATGCATTTGTAACTGCAATTCGCCATCCACTTACATGACTTTGAAAGTCTGATACAAACGTAGCTATGGCCAATTACTGTTGGCAATCTTACGGTAACGATGGACATAATTTAAACTCGACCAACACAACTCATTAATCATGATCACTGAATTAATTTATAGTTAACGATGGTTTTAGAACCAATTAAAGTACATTTAATATTCCATCTTCAATAAATTATGATAGAATTTAACATTTTCTAAGAAAGATATAATGTTAATATGCTCTTGTTTCCTCTCTCTCTTTTGTGTTTGCTGATGCACAGTTAAATGAGATAGCCTGTAAACATTCAAGGCTAAGGTGATGTTTGATGTTAGTGCTAGAGTTTAGTGTTGATCGAGAACCATAAATTGCATACTTTACATCGGCCATTGTCTTATGTTGTTCTTAAAACATGGATGATAGAAGGCTTTGGCATGCCAATGATATAAGCTACATGAAATATAAGACCGCATTCTCAAATTCTGATTCGCTAAAGACAAACTAAGAATCAATCAGTCCAAGCCGCGCGCTCGAACGTCAATGCCCAGATTTGTGGTATTTGTTTTTACAGTAGGCATATTATACCAGACTTTGCGATATTTTATTACAGTATATATGTAAGTCTTTTTGAAGCCGCCCATTCTAAATGCTTGTGATAGCATTCAATAGGTGGTGACAGGATAAAAACGTCAATAAAATTATAATGACAATACCACATATTAAAAAAAGCTCTATCAGAGTAAAAATCCTTTACAAAATATGCTGAAATATATAATATTCACAAAGGTAGCGGTTTACTTCTGATACATCAATTAATTCGTGTACTATGGTTTCTGATTCAGAGAAGTTCTTGTAAATCATTGGAGGAATAGTTTCACCGACTTTCCAGCGTTTTTATAATCTATATTATCTCAAGCTCGAGTCGTGAGTCATGACAATTTTCCATTATTATTACTATACATAAATTATGCACGTGTTATATATAGACCTACATGGGCCTATATGTATACGTATATATTATATAAATATATATATATATATATATATATATATATATATATATATATATATATATATATATAATTATCCATAAAGATTTGATTATTAATTATATATATATATATATATATATATATATATATATATATATATATATATATATATATATATATATATATGTATATAAATATATATATATATATAAATATATATATATTATGTAATAAAATATACATATCATTACATCATTCTATAGGCCTATATTACAGTACATATGTATATACATAATGACATACATTATTATATATTATACATGCATATATAAACGAAAACGAAATTGATATCTAAGCAACCTAATTCTTGTATCTTCAATAAATAATTAACCTTCGCGTATTCTTTATTCAGAATCACAAATTCATTTTTATCTTCACAACTTTTTTTCAACCAGTTTGGAACTGTCTTTTTTGTATATGAACATAATTCTAATGATCAAATGTACAATTTCCGGTTATATAGAGCATTTAATTCAATGGGACATTCTTCAAAGGGTATTAAGGAGCTAGGATATATATATATATATATATATATATATATATATATATATATATATATATATATATATATATATATATATATATATATATATATATATCAACATACACCCACGTGAGCTAAATTATCCCGACATCGCGAACTCGAGGGTGACAGCCCTCATATTACCCCCAATTCATGTGAAAACTTCCGGGGGTCATGTATGGAGATGAGGACGCGTGCTAACTGCCCTTGGTATATATATCCATCTGGAGAACACACTTATTACACACATTCTCCCTGAAGCAACAACACCCTTACTTCCTAGAATCCACATTTATATTCTAAAATATTATTTGAATCTGTTAAAACCATTTAGTGCACAGCAATGACGTGCAGCATGCATGGAAATAGAATTTAAAGTATTTCAACAAATAAGTGTTCAAGATGGTATTTTGGCTTATAGACATGCACGCAATAATATATAGTTATAGAGGCCCAGTATCGGTAAACGTCTTTGACTTTTCTACATATAATAATTTCAATATTATAATATGAAATTAGATATAATTATATAAGCCCAATAATGATATATATTTTTTCATTTGTATCTTATTCGAAGATCTTATACAAAGATTCGGTTCATAATAATATAATCTCCTATAGATATTCGAATCTTGAGCCGTAATCAATTTCTCCCAACATATATTTATTTTATATTCATTTACATATATTTATTTATATATTTATATTTATTTGTTTGCAACATATATAGCAGCTGTAAAGTGGGCCTATATGTATCACGATATAGGCGTTTAAACTTGATTTATCTCAACTTAACTTGGTTCATCTTTCTCATTCTCGAAACACATCTTGAAAAAGAAAAACATATTTTTTTCAAATTAAATCTAATCTCATTTGACTCAGTTAACCATGACTTATTCTGATAATATAGATCACACATAATTATATAATTATAATTAAATATCGAATTATCGATTAATTTATATACCACGAATCACGACAATCGTAGATGAATCTAATATACTTTCATGAAGTAATACTCCAAAACAGAAGACTATCTG